>JAUZST010003479.1:0-17133 GCA_034779995.1 Parotocinclus haroldoi | reverse complement strand
CTCTAATGGTAAAGCTAAGGCAGCATTGGGGATTACCACACACACACACACACACACACACACACACACACACACACAGACTTTCAAGCATCAGAGTGTCACAAAACCCCTGATATCAAAGCGTGCATAAAGTAAAGTACACTCCATATAAGGATCCTCAGTTGACCCAATCCCGCACGGACCTGGGTCCGAGTCCCGAGAGTGCCTTATGGCAGGGTCCGTATCCGAGGGAGGGGTCTGGGGCACTCTTAGTCATGCGTTCTCGCAGGACAGACACCGTATAAAGCCCTGGAGGGTGAGTCAGACGTGCCGCCCCGCCGCCAGGCGAGACGGTTCCACCGGGGGGAGCTGTTGGACTCGCGTCGTTCCTTAAACATGCCTGTGTTTAAGCTAATCCTGTTAAATTCAGCAAGTTGTGACTGCAGTACGAACGTACATTCAGGCTCGGTTCATCGGGATCCGCAGTGACGATGAAGCTTCAGCGGTTTTGGTTCGGGTTCGGGTTTGGGTTGTGGGTCCCGTAGCTAACCCCCTGCCGGCTCCACCTCCTCTGGTTCAGAAATCTGCAGTTCCTCTGTGCCTTCAGGCGCAGGTCGAACACCTCCTGTATGGCCTTCTTAAAACAGTGGAAGTTGTAGTCGATCAGTCCTGAGATTCACAGAAACAGCCAACGGTCAAATCCGAAAATAATTCCCAGTACAGCCCAGAGAGGTGCTGCTGGAGTCCCGAGGCGGTGAACAATCCAATGCACTTTTATCCTAAGCACAGAAGATCATCAGTCTATCGGAGGTGCTTTGGTGTTATAGACCCAGCATCTTAAAACACATCCAGCATCTTATTTTAATAAAAGAAAGAAATCAATAAATAAAATAAATTATTTTTACTGTTATTAATTTCTTTACTATTATTATTATTATTATTTTTACTATTATTATTATTGTTTTAATAATAATAATAATAAAGAAAACGATGATGATATATTAATCTAAAAATGTAAAATAAATACGCATTTACATTCAAAACACCAAATTATATGTTATTAACTTAATAGAACGTGAAAAATAAAAGTATATTTAAATTCGAATTCATTTTAATATAATGTAAAAAAATAAATAAATAAATAAATATATATAAATAATGTAAAAGTAACAGTAAATATAAACATATTATAATGTTAATATAACATGAAAATAAAAAAAAATATAAACATTATAAATATATGTTTTTATCTAAATATTTTAATGAAATAATAATAATATAAAATGTGCATAAAAAAAAAACACTTAATTTCCATATAGTAATAATAATAATGTTCAACTGTAAATAAAAAAATATTTCTAATAGTAATTATAATAAATTATCATGCTAATATTAGAGGTAAAAATATAACAAACACACTGTATGTACATTCTAAGTAATAATATAAAATCATATTTTACCCCTGCTTATAATGGGCAGGGACGGGCTTATAGTCGCCATGGCAACTGATGTGTAACTAAGGATAGGCCAATAATATTTATATATATTATTATTATTATTTTTCTTCTTTCTTTATGAGTTTTATTCTTTATTATTCTCTTTTGTTTTGTTTTTTTTTCATTTCACTTCTATACATTTTTCACAATTTTTTAATCGTACTCACTTTCCTTCTCTCATTTTTTTCTTACACTCTTATTGTTCATTTCAGCCTTTTCCTGTTCCTTGAGATTTTTTCTCTTTTACAACCCAGATGTTCCCGAACCTTTGGCACGAACGACGGCAGGTCCTTCCTTCATCACGCAGTTTTCCATCAAAAACTTTTAACTTTTTGAAATAAGGAGAACATATTAGAGTTCAAATATTGTTTTGGAATCAAATGAAAAATGAATGAGGTAAATAAGAAGTGCCCCCGCCGCTGTGTGTTTTGCTCGCAGTTCATTCTGACTATGAAATGTTAATGTAATTTATTCATAAAGAAATCTCTCTTTAAAAAAAATAAAATAAAATAAATAAATAAATAAATAAATAAATAAAAAACCCTCTTGCCGCTCGTTTCCCTTTGCCACCTGCAGAGCGTCTCTGCTTTAATATTTCAGCTTTCGCTAATGTCCTAAAATCCTCCTGCATTTTAATACGGAGAGTCAGACGTCTGAGAATCAGTGCCGAGCTCAAAAACTCAAAAATAACCGATGAAAAACCACAGAAAACGTACCGAACTTGCTCAAAAACAAATCAATAAACGTACATATAAAATGGAAAACCTCAACCATTACGCTTAAATATAAAACTGCAGATTTACACGGATTGAAATAAAAAACTAAAATAACAGAAAACCCTTATTTATTTTTTTTTCCCTTGTTTTTCTTCTCATTTTATTTTTCCCTCGTTCTTATTTTATTTTCTCTTTGGCTCTTTTCTTTTTGCCCTTTTTATTAATGAAAAAGTCTTACTGTCATCCTTTTTTTTTGTTACTTTATTTCTTTACGAATTTCAATTCAGTTCAAATCAAAATTTATTTCTATAACGGAGCGTCGTCTCAAAGCAGCTTTACGATCTTACGCGATCTTAAAAGGCCGATCCCAAACGGAGCGAGCCTGGGGCGACAGTGGCAAGGAAAAACCCTGAAAGTAGAAGGAAGAAACCTTGGGAGGAACCAAGACTCAAAAAGGGGACCCGACCTCCATGGGTGGCCCAGATGTGAATGAAATAAATACTTAAAAGTGTAATAAAGCCGTAGTAAAATTAAGTAAATAACAATTTAAATCAATAAAAAAATTAAATTAGTAATGAAACAAATAACAAAATAGATTTTAAAACGAGTCCTCAGTGTGAAATGCTTTATTTTCCCTGGAAATGTTTTTGTGTGGTACCTTTCCTCTCGAAGCTCTCCTCCCTCAGGAAGCAGACCAGAGCCAGGAACTTGGTGACCTCCTTCAGGTACATGACCGTGGTGTTGTTCAGGTGAATGATGGCCATCGATTCTTTATCGTACGGAGAGCAGAATTCGTCTTCGCTCAGCCTGGAATCAAAGAATCAACCAATCAGAATCCAGGATCCAAGCTCGGCATAAACACACTGCTCGTGAAAAGAAAAACAAAACAAAACAAAACGATGTGTGTGTCTCGGTGTGTTCTGACACTTTTGGCTGCCCATACACTCTGGTCTAGTTTAACATATATCCTCATGAATTCGCCCCATGAATAAATCCCTAATTACTCAATCAGCAGCTCGTTTGCATAATCGAACAACTTTCTTTGGCTTTTCGGAGTGTTTTTTAGATCAAAGCTCTGTCCTTATCGTTCATCATCATCTCTTATTCCGCCCCTAAATTTTCATTTCTCCAGCCAGACGAGGTCAGGTTCCCCCACCGAGCTTCACCTGCCGCCAATTTCCCTTCTGTTTACTGATTAGATTTAGAGATCTCCAGAGGAGGAGGCTTTAACTTCTTACCTCTTATGGAACGCTAATTATAATATAAAAAAAAAACAAAAAAACATAACAGCAACAATAATAATAATAAATATAATAATAATATTACATAAATACAAATAATAGTAACAATAAATAATAATAATAATCGTAACAAATTAACAGAAATAGTTATATTATTATTATTATTATTATATTAGTTAGTATTATAGTTATAATAATAAATAATCACAATAATTATAATAATAATAGTAATAATAATAAATAATCCTACAAAATTAACAATATAGGTCAAAAATAAATAATAATACAAAATAATATCAAGAACGAATAATAATAATAATACAAATAAAAAATAATAATAACAACAACAATAGAAAAATCATTTTAAAAAACAACAATAATAATAATAATAATACAAATAAATATATACAAATATAAATCAAAATAATAACAATAACTAATAATTCTAAAAAAATAACAGTAACAATAACAACAACAGAAAAGTATCAATAATTAATTCTATAAAAATAATAATAATAATATTAAATAGTAAAGAACATACTAATAATAATAATAAGAGAAATAACAATGCTATAAATAACATAATAATAATACATAAATAAAAATAATATTAACCAAAAATAATAACAACAACAACAACAACAACAACAGAAAAATCATCAAAAAACAACAACAATAATAATAGTAATAATAATAATAATAATAATACAAATAAATATATATGAATATAAATCAAAATAATAACAATAACTAATAATGCTAAAAAATAACAGTAACAATAACAACAATAAAAAAGTATCAATAATTAATTCTATAATAATAATAATATTAAATAGTAAAGAACATCCAATAATAATAATAATACTATTAATAATAATAATTTCACTAATAATAATTATAAAAATAATAGTAAATAGCAACAACAGCGGCAGCAATAATCACAAAAATCGTGACAACAACATTAAAAATTCTAATAAATAATAATCAACAGAAACAAAAAATAATAACAACACAAAAAAGAAATAACAATAGTAACAATAACTTATTATAATATCGTTATAATATATAAAAATAATATATTTTAGGCTTTACTTATCCAGAGTGCAGCACAGCCTGATCAAATTATACACACTTTAAACTATAAATTATATATTATATATTATATATATATATATTATATAATTAAAACAGCACAAGCCAAACGATCCTTCATGTCACATCCTGCTCCAAAACACAAATCTTACAGACTGCACTAATTACGACTAATCAGAGGACAAACGATGATGTTTCTGGACGAACCACTAACTGGTGCCCGAGGCTGATGTACGGGTAACTGGGTAACTGGGTAACTGGGTAACTGGTACCACTCCTATCCTGGTTTCAGTCCTGGTCCATGGGTCTGGGTGCCCCTTTAAAGCGGGCACGCTGAGACTCATGTGTTCTGCGGACCCATGTGGGCAGGCAGCTGGCACGCCGCCGGTCTCGCTCCACTGCCCACACCTTCCCGGGCAGCTCTGTGCTTCTGTCCGGATCAAACGGGGCTAACAAAGCCCGGAGGTCCTTCCCTTTGCTATTCTGTTTCGAGCCGCTCTTCAAACGCACCGCCTGGGGCAACCAGGCCCGGGAAGAGGAACGGCGGCTGCATACCAAATCCTGAGCTCACCTTCATTCGGACAGCGTGCAGGGTCCGGACCCCGAGAACAGGGTCACGGGCCTGGAGGGGTCACGTGTGTGTGATAACAGCTTCGTACGTTAAAGACTGTGTCGGTCACCTCTCTGGACCAATCAGAAGAGAGAAAGACGGGCAGTGGGCGGGGACTGTAAATAAAGAAGCTGCTGGTGCAGGTAAAAAAAAAAAAAAAAAAAAGATTTCTTTTTTCTCATCATCATCAAGAGAAATTCTTTCCTTTCCGTTCTTATTAAATTCGAAACTCCATCAGTCTTTTTCGTTCTGTTAACCCTTCATTTCTTTTTTATCTCCCTCTTTTTTCCCCCCATTCTCCATTTCTTTATCCTTCCTTTTTTAATTAGTTAAATCGCTTTATTAGGCTTTCTGTTTTCTTAGTTCTTTCCTTTTTCATCCTTCTTTCTTCCTTTATTATTTCTATATTTGCACATTTGTCTCTTTTTTAAATCACTTCTTTTAGTTTCTTTCTCCTTTCTCCCGTTCTTTTTCTTCCTGTTTCTTTACGTATTTATTTATTATTTTTTTAATCTTCACTCGTGGCATCCTTTTGCTCATTTTTTCCTTTTTATTTCTGGAATTTACTCTCTATCTCGGCTCTTTTTCTTCCCCTCTTTTGGTTGTTGTTGTTGTGTTTTTTTTGTTAGTAATTCCTCTCACCCGTAGATGCAGGAGATGTCGACGACCACGTCGATCATGTCGCAGCACAGTTCGTACGTCTGCATGTCCACCGGACTGCTGTCTGTGGCGATGTAGATTTTACTGACCACGTCGAACAGGAAGGCCTTTTCAATCCCAGAATTCTGCAGGAATCAAAAAGAATTCGAAAAAAAAAAAATTCATTCTAAGATCGTTCATCTCACTGTCACCATGGTAACGGCACAGGCTGTACGGTTCTATTCAGTCACAGCAGTTTGTTTTAAAGTTTTTTGAGCATTTCTGTTTGTTTTCGTCTCAGCCAAAGCGGAAGCTGCTTCCTTACTGATCCTCTGCTGCCCCCTACTGACCGATAAACGAAAGCAAACCCCATTCACAAATGTCTAAACTTTATTTCTTTTTTTTTCTTTACTTCCATCTTTCTTGTTCTTTCTATTTTTATTTTTAAAATTTATTTATTTATTTTGTAGCCCATTACTAGATGGTTTATGGTTTGCTTTATTTTGTTTTATTTCGGTGGGTTACTCTTTTGTTTTTCATTTATTCCTTTTTTAAATGCTGCTTTTTAACAAAATAATTAGTTTCGTTTTCTTTTTACTTTCCTTATTTGGAAAATTATTTTCTTTTTATTTCCCCACCTCTTCCTTTTGCATAATTCTTTTCCTCTTTCCTTCCCTTCACTTCCTTTCTCTTTTCTTCTTTTCCTGTTTTCTCATATCTTTACGTTTTTTTTTTAAATTATTATTTGAGTTTATATAAGAAAAATGTTTGTCACAATAATTCTACAAACAAAATCCTCAGACCTAGAATTCAAAATAAAAGTAAAATAGAAAAAAAAGAGATTTCTTTTTGAAACGACGCTATTTTAAAACAAAATAACGATCAAATAATCAGAGATTTTGGATCTGATCAAAATAATCCTGCTTTTCTTTATTGATCTGAACTTCAGGTTTTTCTACTCACTGATATGAAGATGTTGAGAAGGTTCTCCAGGGTCGGGAGCTGAGGAATGAGCTTCTGCACCACTTTACTGAAGGCCTCAAAGATGGAGTGATCATAGATACTGGTCAGGTAAAAGCTGAAATAAAGACTAAAAGGTTAAGACTAAGGTCCAAACCCATTAAAGGTCCAGACCCATTACAGGACCAGACCTATTAAAGGTCCAGACCCATTAAAAGACCAGACCTATTAATGATACAGGCCCATTAAGTGTCCAGGCCCATTGAAGGACCAGACCCATTGAAGGACCAGACCCATTAAAAGACCAGAACCATTAAGTGTCCAGACCCATTAATGGACCAGGCCCATTAAAGGTAGAGACCCATTAAAGGTCCAGACCCACTGAAGGTCCAGACCCATTAAAGGACAAGGCTTATTAATGGTCCAGGTTTAATAAAAGGTCCAGGCTAATTCAAGGTCCAGGCTAATTCAAGGTCCAGGCTAATTCAAGGTCCGGACCCATTAAAGGTCCGGACCCATTAAAGGTCCGGACCCATTAAAGGTCCGGACCCATTAAAGGTCCGGACTTCATGTTTCGAATTTCGTTTTGACGTTTATACCTTAAGTGGATCCTCTCGAGGCTGGCGTCTGCCAGGTCGTCGTTGGCCCGTTTGTAAATATCCCTTTGCTTCTCGATCTTGTGATCGTCGGACAGACCGTCCACTTTGTGAATAAAGACCTCGAAGTTGATGTGTGGGTTCACTTTGTAGGCCCGAGTCACGGTCAGGTGAAGGCGTTTCAGAGCTTCCACATAGTTATCCTAAACAGACATTCATAACAGAGGTGAGGACGGGACCAGGGACAGCTGCAGAACTCGTCACCCTTTCTCTTAGAAGGCTTGAGAAGATTCTCTAGATCTTCCACAGGTTCTCCACGGGCTTGAGCAGAACGAGGAAAGCTAGAAGCTTGAACGAACCGCATAAAATCCTTGACGCCACAATGCCGACTTGTCTCAGCAGGGTTCCCACGGTTTTGCAGAGACGAAACCACAAACTAAAAAGATCTAACCGTGACTCAGCGCTAGCGCTAGCCTACAGAAATGGAATTCAGGAGTACTGAGGGTCTGCAGTGCCGCTTTATATAACCAACACTCAATCCTTGGAACCTCAACCCAAGACCTTCGTGAGTTTAAAAGGGGCCAAATGTATGCAGACACCTCATCCAGATAAAGGTCAGCCCATACCTCAAAACTTTCCTTTCTTACCATTTGAGATCTTCCCCGGTGGCATCACCCTATCCATGACGAACTCCAGGGCCACGTTCCCACGTCCACCGCGTTCACGGCCGCTTTTCCTACCAGCTCCGACCCCACACCCCTCTTTACGGGAGCATTTTTTGGGCGTCCACAAACTCCCGCCCTCGCCCGAGATCACGCACCTGGGAGTCGATGACGAAAACGAGCGCCCCCGTGCCCCGAAATATCATCTCGTAGTCGAACGTGGGGTCGAAGAAGTCGATCTGGCCGGGGAAGTCCCAGATCTGGAAGCTGACGAAGGAGCTGTTGGACACGTCCTCCCTGCAGATCTTGTTGGTGCTCTCGAGGAACAGCGTCTCGTTCGGGGACATCTTGTGGAACACCACTTTCTGGATGGAGGACTTGCCGCTGCGCCGTAAGCCCATCAGCAGGATTCGGGGCTTCACCTCGCTGCAGACCGGGCCTCCGAAAGCCAAGACTACACACACACACACACACACACACACACACAGAGAAAATGGTCCAGTGGTCTCAAGAGGGTCAAACCGCCAACCAGCCAATCACGTTATTAGAGGAACTTACAGGCTTCAAATCTCCAACCAGATCCATCTGACAACCAAAAAAGGCACCAAACCTGACTGGGGGTCACGTGGGTGCAGGCTCGACCCCCGAGACGTGAACGGGTGACTGAGGAATGCGGAGCGTGTTTATAAACGCACCACAGAGCCAGAAATACCGCGGCTACATTCCTGCCGTGTTTCTCAGCGCTGCTTAGCGACACACTTTAGCATAAGGACGAGGGAGTGGAGCGTTACGCTAAATAACGGCGCTCAGCTTATTCCTGCTAACCCCTGGTAAGCTGGTACTAACACACAGTTCCTGAACCTGTAATCAGAACCGGGACCAGCGCTGTATGATCCTCAAAAGGGCTTCCCACTTTTTTAAATGTTAAGAAACAAATAAATTAACGATTAGCATTCAATAAATAAACACGCACCCTGTTCAGATCACCTTAATAAAAATAAATCAATCAATAAATAAATAAACATTAGCGGATGTAAAAGCTGCATTCGTTAATAAGCACTAAATTGCATTGATTTAAAAAAAAAAACATTTTATAAAAATGTTAAAATACATTTTCAAAAATGGGATCATAAGGAATGAAACAAAGAAATGAAATGCGCACAAGGGTTTCGATTACGTTAATAAAAAAGTACAATCATTAAATAAAGGAACATGCTGTTTTTAAAAAAAATAGGTCATTAATAAATAAAAATCAATACATACGTTCGGCCGATATTCCGTTAACGAAAATGACAATTGAACAAATAAATAAATTAATATTAAATTTAAAAATCCACCCTGTAGATTAAAAAAATAAATCAATAAATTATTATACACCCCACACACACTATGTTTATTTATTTTTTAAAACTCATAAATAAATACATAAACATACACCCTATATAGGTTATATTAATCACAAATAAATAAATATTAAACACAAAACCCACCCTGTGCATATAATGTTAATCACAAAAAATTGTAAAAAAAAAAAAATTGTAAAAAAATTAAAAAAAAAAAAAAAAAAAAAATCAATAAATAAATTTACACCCCATATACAGGATATTTATAATTTTTTTTAAAATCATAAATAAATACATAAACGTTACATAAACAAACATACACCCTATATGGGTTATGTTCATCACAAATAAATAAGTAAAGATTAAATATAGAAACATACACCCTGTAATGTTTAATAAATAAAATAAATAAACATTACAAAAATTACCGTGCATTATGTTACGTAAAATTACGTAAAAGCTAATCATTAAGTAAATAAATAAACATTTTATTCATAAATTCCAATAATGAATAATAAATGAATGATAAACATAATGTACGCAGAATGTGGGCTAGCAAAAATAAATAAACCAATAAATAAACAAATAATCTGACAAATTAAAGAAATGAAGAAGACAAACCTTCAATAAATAAACCCAAATAAATCAAACACACAGTCCTAAATGTCGTGTTTTTTTTATGTTTATAGGAAATAAAATGCGATAAAGTACTTAAGTTTATAATACGATTTTCCTGACCTTCCTCGCACGCGCACTCTGCCTCTGGGTCCGTAAACGCATCGAAATCCTCCTCATCATCCTCATCTTCATCATAAGAACCGAAGCCCAGACCTCCTTCCTCCTCCTGGGTGCTCAATTTCTCCCTCTCTGGGTTCATCCTCCCGATTTTGGGCTGATTCGCGCAGCTCGTGCCGCTTTTGTCACCTGATCCGCTGGTGCCATGGTGACCTTTTACCTCCCTCGGTCCCTCCCTCGGTCCCTCCCTCGGGCACACCTACCACATCACTGCCACAGGGTGCAGAAAGAAAAGAAAGCCCGAGCCTGTTCTCTGGAAGATGTGCGCTCGGAACCATGGGTAATGTAGTTTGTAGGCTTTTTACGCCCAAGTTCGCGGGGTGCGGCGAAACTAAGCACAAAGGGAGCACAAAGGGAGGCCCAGGCCATCGCAGGGCTGGGTAGGGGGCGCTGTTGACGCCATTTGACTTTTGTTTTTAAAACGGTGACCGCGCAATTGAATTCGTCATAACAAAAACAAAATGTTTATTGAAAGTCTATTGAATTCAGGCTTGCCTTCTGTAAAATATAGCACAACAGACCCGTATGATTCTTTTATTCTGGTTTTAAGGAAGGGTTTCTTATTTATTTATTTATTTATTTAGGCATTTCCCGCTCGCCGCTAGATGACGCTGTATGTCCAGTGAGCGAACAGTACGCGATAAAACTGCAAGAACGTCAATAAGCTTCGATTTGCACAACCAGGAGACGAATTTAGCAGTTTAACAGCTGCCGGGATAGAGAAAGATGGATAAAGTTTCCATAAACGTGGCAAAAACACAAAACCTGCGTGTTTTATATTTATATTTATATTTTATTAAATACAGCCCGCTTTCACTTTGATCTCGCACCTCCAAGTATGACTCTGCGTCGCATTCCCGTTGGCTGCTGAGGTGTTTGAAGTTTGAAGCTGTATCATGGACACAACATCTGGAGTCAGGAATATACTATAATAATCTATTAGAAACCTAGGGCGGCAGAGGCAAGGAAAGACTCCCGAAAAGACATTCTCCCTAAAGGACGTTGTAACCCCAAAGGAAGGAAACCTTGGGAGGACCAAGATGTTAACTGAAACAATAACGCTTGCACTAATAGTAATACTAATGAAATAACAACATAGATAAACTGAAGGGCGGTGAGAGTTAGCGCCCTCTGGTGTTTCCCGGGCATGCTGGCACTGGTACTGGAACAAAAGCTCGGAGAGAAAAGAGAAAATGTAGTTAGCTATTGATTAAAAGCATAGAGTTTTATTATTATCACGTCCTATTCTAATTCTAATAAGACCTCAGAGGACGCTTTTTTTGTTTGTTTGTTTTTTTTCTTCGCCGTAAGCCTGCAGCACGGCGGCCCTGGATATTTTCTGCGGATCTGTACGAAGCCGTTATGTAACAGGTCGCCCAGTGTGACCCTGTGGCTTCTGCCAGAGAAAATCAAATCAATCCATCATCGACTCTGTCAGAGGCCGATGGAAAGCTAATTAAAGGCCCCAGGCACGGCTGGTTGCCTCATGAGTGAGTAGTGGGACACAGTGGCCCATCCGAACCCCCGCGCAGGGCACGTCAGGATAACGCGCTCACGTGCACGCATGGCTTAGTTAGACTGTCATTCGCACCCTTTGAGGACTGGACCGGCACTTCACCAGAGGACACCCCCCCACCCCACCCCACCCCACAGTGCCCTGTTTTCGTAAACCAACCTGGTAGTAACTCAGCGGTATTAATACTGTCGTGTTGGCAGAAGTATGAACGCTCTTTATATATATATATATATATAGTGTTTTGCTCAAGCAGAAATATAGACGGACACGATTCGAAATGTAAGTAAAGTGGAAAAAAAAAGGATTTCTTTAAGTAAATTGTCCTTTTATGGAGGGTAGAATATATATAATCTATAGTTTGTGTATATATATATATATATACAAACGATCTTCTTATCTTTCGATCACAGTAAGAACCGAATCGAGGAAACAAAATACACACAACAGTTCCTAAATCTCTCGTCGCTGACGTAACGTCGTTATCTTAGATCCGACTCCCAACGCCACGCTACACCTGATATAAAAAAGTAAAATTAGGGGGAAATTTCGTTCTATAATATTTCATTTAAAAAAATATCCCCTATTTTTTTAGGTCGTTCTGAAACCGCCTGCCTGTAATAAATAACCTGTGGTGTATTTATTTATTTTTGGGAGTAGACTGAGGTATGCCGTAACGTTACAGACGGCTATTATAAAGGCTCGCTAAGACTGGAATTGGCTGAATAACGATATATATATATACACAAACCTAAAGTGTCCCAAAAGGTCACGTATTAAGCTTGAGAGGTAGAAAGTAAAACGTACAGATGTTCATTCTGGAACGCAGCAAGCAAGCAAACGTAAAAAAAGAAAAGAAAAGAAAAAGATATTATATGAAAGGACCTTATTGTTAATGTTAATTATTATACGGTACTAATCAAGTCCAGACACCTAAAAAGTGCAGTTAAATAAAAAAAAAAAAAATACGATTACAAGTCCAACACATTGCGTTGTGGAGAACATACCAAACTCCCTACATACGAAAGGCCCTCGGGCTTTGTGAGCAGCCTCGGTTAGTCCCTTGGTTCTGTTTGTATTGAATGGCACTGTGTCGACTGTGAGGGGTCATCTCATTCCGGACGGGAACCCGGATCAGACCGGCTTTATTGATTCGGGGAACATTTGGGGATAAATCTGGTTAGGTGGAACGTTTACGTTTATGCCGACTGGATCATTCCCGTGGTGCCAGTGGAGATGCCAGAGCTGCAGAGTGATTACGAAATTATTCAGTTAGTGGTGTTGATGGTGCACAGGCACTCATGGGATGGGATCTGCCATGGGGCATTGTCTGGGCCGTTTCGGATCAATGTGAACTCTGCATCCTGCATCGGTCGGGAACATTCACTGTAGGCAGATCCACAGCGAGAAGCTGCGACGACCGACGGACGTGACATAACGACAGATCGCTTGCTGGCCAAACCGGGAAGAGTATGACCAAAGAAGCCAAGCTTCACGCCCTGTTATTTAGGTCGAGCCGTTCGGTGTCGAGCAATGGATTATTCTTTTCAAACCTGGCATGAAATGGACTGAAGACCCTCCGGTTTGCCAACGCGCGGACTCCCGGAGTCGTGATAGTACCGACGCCTGAAGATAAAGCCGAGGGAGAGACCAAAAAAAAAAATACGACGTTCTTCTCCACGATGACCCAGCCCAACAAAGAGTTTTCACCGCAGCTGATTTGAATCCTGGCACGGACATGAGGCTGTAAGAAAATGGGAGACTGGAACCTGTTGGGGGGCATCTTGGAGGAGGTCCACATTCACTCCACCATCGTGGGCAAAATCTGGCTCACCATACTCTTCATCTTCCGGATGCTGGTGCTCGGCGTGGCGGCCGAGGACGTCTGGGTGGACGAGCAGAGCGAGTTCATCTGCAACACGGAGCAGCCGGGGTGCAAGAACGTCTGCTATGACCAGGCCTTCCCCATCTCCCTCATACGGTTCTGGGTGCTGCAGATCATCTTCGTCTCGTCGCCTTCGCTGGTCTACATGGGCCACGCTTTGTACCGGCTCCGAGCTCTGGAGAAGGAAAGGCACAAGAGGAAAGCTCAGATTCGGGTGGAGCTGGAGGAGACCGAATTCTTGCTGGAAGAGCACAAGCGGCTGGAACGAGAACTTCGTAAGCTGGAAGAGCAGAAGAAGGTCAAGAAGGCTCCACTGAGAGGAGCTTTACTGCGCACATATATCATCCATATCCTCACCCGGTCTGTGCTGGAGGTGGGCTTCATCGTGGGCCAGTATATCCTGTACGGCGTCGGGCTCGATCCCTTGTACAAGTGTGACAGGGTGCCTTGCCCCAACGTCGTAGACTGTTTCGTCTCCAGGCCGACGGAGAAGACCATCTTTATGGTCTTTATGCTCATCGTCGGGGGAGTTTCGCTCTTCCTGAACCTCATGGAGATATCCCATTTGGGCGTCAAGAAAATCAAACAGGTCTTATCCGGAGTGCAGTTCGCAGAGGACGACAGTCTTTTCAAGATGAGGCAAGCGCCGACCGCGGATTCGTCGCCGCGCAGAACCTCGAAAACGTGCAGTCCACCAGAGCACATGGACCTACCCGGTTTGGCCCCGGCTGAGCGGAGGCACTTTCCCGACACCACTCTTCCAGTTTCTTGCATAACACAAACACGACAGCAGAGTCAAGGATTCATCCACGATCTGCGCTTCCAGACTCCGGCGGAGCTCACGGAGGACGACGAAAACGAGGACAACCAGGGTCCGGAGAGCAGCAGTGGGTCGTGCATGAACAGCAAACTTTCTATATCCGGCGCACCAAGTCACGACGGTCAGCTCTCTCAAAGGCCGAGCCATGCTGAGATACCAGGCTGCTTCCGTGGCGGCGTGCTCAGGCCGAGCCACGCCTTCGAGCCAGCGGACGACGAAACGGACTCCATGAACAGCGACTTCTACCCCAACCCGAGGAAGGCCAGCTTCATGGCGAGGATGCCTTCAGACTGCGACTCAGACAGCCCATCCTGCACCACCACCAGGAGCTCCGAGTCGGAGCTCGGCTCGCTCAACGAGCTACCGATGAACCCGCCGCCAGGAGGACGAAGGATGTCAATGGCAAGTAGAGCCAAAAGGCACACGGCCACCGACCTGCTCGTTTAGAGGCTCAAGTCCTCAGCACTTAGAATTCAGTCTTCTGTGAGTAACCGCTGTTAGATCAGAATCTCAGGGCTCGAATCCAAACTACTTGACGTTTATTTTAGATGTCCCTGAATGAGTAGCTTTCCAGGCAGCTCCAAGGTGGGCAGGGCCTCCTTCGTCCACCTTAAGACGGAGAGGAGGACCTAAGAAGATCTAAGGGTCCAGGAGAATTGAGACTGTTCAGTTCACTGAGGCCAAGAATCTGTACTTTGTGCAAAAATGTTTCGGTATAAGGTCTGCCCTGGTTCTAAATCTTAGGGTGGCTTCAAAAAAGCCGGTGTAATGAGTTCTTGAGCTTCCACCCCGAGTCTGGAGGTGCCAGCAGTGATTTGTCTTAAAACTCCAAACTGGAACTGTCCTGACGTTCCACCAGTTTCTTGCGATCCTGCTGAGAATTCAAATTCCCTCAGGCTTCAGAAGTAACACTATGGCCATTTTTCGAAAATTCCATCTCCATCCGGTCTCAGGTTTTGAGATTTCCCCAGCGATTTAAAAGCGCATTCGGTCCCACCAAGGTTTGTAAAATTGGTGAAAGATTGGTCTCCAATGGGCAGAAACATCACATGAGCATCTCAAGAGCCTGGTGGCACCTTTACCTGACCTGATGTTTTGGAGAAACGTGCACAAAGAGGATACGATTGGTTAGGAAAATGGACAGTCAGGACAAGAAGATCTTAAAAACCCCATCTAAGAAACGTGGTCACGTTGTCGCGGCTCGAGCGAGAAGCTGATCGCTGCCAAATGGTTTGGTTTATCCAGACATGGTTGGTTTAAGTGCCGTTTGACTAACAGACCATTATCTTGTCTTACAGAGTGTGTTCCTGGACATCTCCTCCATCATGAAAAAGTGAGAATACTGAGGGCAAACTGGAGGACTGAAGGACTGGTCCAGCATGAGCAGAACCGGGATATCAAGAACTTCTAAGACGATCTTTGAGTTGATTTGATGGGAGCACAGAGACTCGAGAGTTATTATTTGTTCCCATTTTTTATGTAAGCACGAGACAAATCTAAATCCTCGAACATCGCAAGAACAGAACAGAACAGAACACATCAGACCCGAGAGTGTAAAAGAACCACCAGTAGCTAACAGTCCATAAATGTCGTTGCTCTGTACGTCGATATAATGAAAATAAATTCCGTTTTGGTTTCCACCTCGCCGTTTTCATTGGAGCCCATCTTTTACACGTGCCCAACTCTCGGGGGAGTCGCGGGGTTTTCTAAATTGAAGATGGTTTCCCAAATTTCCTGGCACATACAGATGTTTCACGTGGACCGAGGGCGCCGTCTGGTGGCGAATCGTATTCACAGAACCATAGCAAATACAGAAACAAAGTCAAAAGAACGAGTTTGATGAACAATTGAGTGAACCAGACTTGCAACGGGGTTAAAAGGAGACCGACTGATGTTTCAATTAGTGTAAAACCACCAGGATTTAACAGTTTATGGGAGACCTCGTTTACATTTGTACTGCACTTGGTTTTTACATTTGGTCTTTTACGCGTTTATTACTTCACATTTCCCACCCGGGCTTCCAAGTGAAAGCTATCAGAGGACACTTCCATCATTTTTGGTACATCTTGGGTACTGTTGGGTCTCCTCGACGGCAATACGGTATTTGGAGGATAACACCGCCCCCCTGTGGATATAGATGAAGAAACGTGAAGGTCTCGCCAGCTCTTGTTGAACTATCGACCAGGGATCAACAATGCCCTCTGGTTCAGGTCTTTATGAAGCTTGGCATGTTCTCCACACATGTCTGTTTCATTCCACCTGCTCACTTGCCTTTAACGTTCCAAAACACCCAGAATTTTGAGATTGGGCAAAACCCAAATTAAAAGCATACCCTTTTATAGATAGTGTAAGTTCAGAAGGATATAAAACAAGTGCCGCGTCAGGTGTCGTTTGAAAAACTACAATTCCCGAACACGTTGGCGCTTGATGACGACCACGTGATCCGTGACGCCATTGCGTACGGCCGTGTTTGTGCCTAGCAACGATTAGTTAACCGTGTTAAAGCGGATGACGTGAATAAACGATATATTTCCACACGATTGTCGATGTATATCGTTGCATTACACGCACAGTAAGAGTGTTTCAGAAAGGAGCGTCAACCGTGGCCATGTCTCCAACCAACGTACACACAAGTTTAGCGTTTCACAGCGCAGATCATTATTCTATAAATATTCGTATGGGGCCTAAATTGTTTCCAAAGCACTGCGGTGGAGTTAGGTTTGCTAATACGACCCCATAAAACATTTATTTTAGGTTTACGCCAGGCCTTAATGGGTTAAAGATCC
>JAUZST010003478.1:0-17133 GCA_034779995.1 Parotocinclus haroldoi | reverse complement strand
GTTTGTAAGAAGTGAATGCATCATTCTCTTACAAGCACTACATGTTTGCTTGACACATGACTGTACCACTAAAGCGCTTTCTTACTTGCACACGCCGTCCTCTGGATCTTCTAGGCCAAAGCGTGGATCAAAGGTGAGCTGGATCCTGGAGTTGTCACTGGCCGCCACAAGTCGCCAAATGATCTCAGTACTACGGGGGTAAGCGTGTGGGAATCCAGGACTGTGGATCATCCCCTCCCCACTTACCATGACTACCTTCTCATGCTGAGACTCCTGAACTCCTAAACAAATAAAGAGGATGATAAAGAAAATGTTAGTCTGAACTACTACCTTTCTCCTGGTACTTCATCAGGATAATTTTACATTTTAGATATACATTTTAGCAGACGCCCTTCTTGAAAGAGACTTATAACTGTTAAATCTTACAATCCTAGCAAAGACCTTGCTCGAGGACCCAGCAGTGGCACAGGATTTGACTTCTTTAGAGTATATTAACTGCTTGAGCACCACAGTTTTCATATGAAAGCATATGAAATTCTGCTGACCATGCATCGAGTTAAATGGAAACCATGTACAAAGCAATAAATAATTATTGGGATAATCAGAAACCAAAGTGTAAGACTGTATTTTTATTAGAAAATATTTAACAGCTGAAGTCCTGCTAGTCATAAAAAAGATATATGATAACTATTTCCAACATCTTGGAATAAATTTTGTGGCCTGCTTGCTCAGCGTCCTTATGTAGTCCCCATCTAAGCAATACACCGTATTGACATTAACCAGACTTAATAGCTTTTTCATTAACAATTAGTATCAAATCAGTCACAAAACATTTAAAAGGGATGTATTGCTCTGCAGCAAGAATGATGAACAGCAATATATAAAGATTCCAATGCCAAGGAATGGCAGCACTGGAATGATAGTTAGCACTATGCCATGATTATGTTGTTTAGAACAGAGATAAGTGATGCTAGAGTAGCTTTAATCATGCTTGATATTTGAAATGTAACCCAACTCAAAGCAAGAACATCCAGGCGTGCAACAGAGTTTTAAATATAAACTAGGATGTGGTCCAAACTCTGTCTAGCCAAGAATTGCCAACTAGAGATTGAACAACACTTGATTTCTCATAACAGTGCAGCTTAGCTTACACTGTAGCTAAGAGAATGACCAGATCATGTTTTAAGACAATCAATATGATACAGTACAGTCAACATTCATAGGCAGGAGTCCAAAAAAACATTATTGGATACTTTCTGGATGGGATGCATGTCATTCTTAGGGTGCCTGCTAGCTATAATATACATTTATGTACAGACATGCGCTGTTTAACGACCACGTTATGTTATGTTCTATACAGCATGCCTCATGCAACATTTATATTCATGATAATTCACTGAATGTGAACCGGATTATATAGTTGTAATTTTAGGTATACATTGTATTACATTGTATTATTATAGTTTTCATATTATGTAGTTTTAGAAAACTGACAGTGTGTGTGTGTACAAAAAATGATTATATTCCTTACTTACAAAAGTAAAGACATATACACTTACAGACACCCGTTTCAGCTTGTTAAAAATATGTAGAGGAAGTTACTCACAAACATGAGTAACTTGCACAAAGAAAGTTTCTAAGCACATCAACGTAGTTAGAACAGTTTCTAGACCAAATGTGAATGAACAAGCGAGCACACAACTGTTTTTAAGTGAATGACTCGCACCTTGACTTGTGGATCCAGTGTTGCTTTTAAGACTGAATGTTAAGCGAATGGAATTTATTCAGCTGGACATTAAATGTTGTGTTCAGCTACCTGTAAAGAATGCAAAAATATCACTCACGAGTGGAAACTGGATAATGTACCAAATAAACGTGAATGTATTGCATTACTGTAATGTACGCAAACATATGGAAATGTTTACTACTTTTTTCTATCATGTCCATCTCAGATTAGGTCAGGTCCAGAGAAGCCGACTTTTATGTTGGTTTATAATGCAGTGCCACCTGAGGGACCAAAGGACTAGCCGCTTACTTGCAGAGATTTGTCCAGATTCTCTGAATCTTTTATTTTATATTATTTATGTTATATGTTATTTTAGATGATGAAATCCCTGAATTCCTTGCAATAGCACAATGAGAAACGCTGTTCTTAAACTGTCGGACCTTTTGCTCACGCAGTTGTTCACAAAATGGTGAACCTCGCCCCGTCCTTGCTTGTGAACAACTAAGCCTTTCGGAGATGCTCCCTTTATACCCAATAATGACACTCACCTGTGGATTGTTCCAAACAGGTGTTTTTTGAGCATTCCTCAACTTTGTTGCCCCTGTTCCTGCTATTTTGGAATGTGTTGCAGGCATCAAATTAAATATGTTGTTTTTGTAGTGTATTCAATTGATTATGGGTTGAAAAGAATTTGCCAATCTTCGTAATTCTGTTTTTATCTATGTTTAATACAACCTCTCAACTTCATTGGGGTTGTACAGCAAGCTCTAAATAGTTTGGCCACTACGCTTTAGTGAAGTTGAGTGAATTCACTACTTCGAGTTCCACTACTATAAATTCAGTTAGTCCCATCTGGCTGGTCTGATCGAATTATAAGAAAATCAGGTTATAAATAAAAAGTAAATAAATAAATAAAAAATACAATAAAAAACAGCATTGTTCACATCCATTGTGCTAGCTGTGAACAGTTCTAAATGCCAGGAAGGAAAGAACTGTGTGAAGAACAGTTAAATTAAGTTAATGTAAGAACATTAAAGTAGAGGGAAAACTGAACCATAGGAAAAACTAAAGCATTGGTGGGTATGATGTCTGGCTACCTAGGCTGTGAGAATATAAGCCAATATGAACAGATATTTACCAGATATATCAGAACAGATATATGTCCTAGCTGACAAAAATAGTTTGGAGTGCCATCTCAATCTATATGACAAGCTCTGACCTTGATCCCGAGACATTAAACAGTTTTTCTCTGTCTCGAATTTGGGTTTTAGGATATGAAAGAAATAAATCATACAAATAGACAGAGTGGATGTAAAATCTCTGAATGAATTAAGCGGAACGGTTCCAGACTATACTCAGTGTGTCTGTGGAGAAAGCATGTGATGTTGTGAGGGACGATGGAAACAGACAGCTGTTGGAAATCTACAGTGCTGAAAGGATTTTTACACACTTCCCACACCCAGATCACACCCAGGGAATAGACTGTGCTTCACCTTTCACACTGCCTGAGAGAGAGAGAGAGAGAGAGAGAGAGAGAGAGAGACAGAGAGAGAGAGAGACAGAGACAGAGAGATATAGAGAGAGAGACAGTGAAGAACAGACAGCTCTATTAAAGACTGTGGGCCTAACACCCACATTGGCAGCAGACACTCTGATCTGTTTACACCTACTGCCCTCATTACTTATTTTGATGGTTGCAAAATATTCACAGCAAAATTTTCATACCACAGTATTTATCTTGGCAGTTGAGTGGCCCAGTGGCAATTCACTAGCCCACCACTACATGCACCATTGCCCATGACTGAAAGGCAGAATTTGTTGAAGTACTTGTGGGTTCATCCCTCGGTGCCTGAACAGCTACCCTTGCTGGCCCTTTGACTGGTGCCCCCTTCCAATGTATGCTTATGCCTGCACCCTGTATTCTCAAGAACCCCTCATGACTTTGACCATAAACAAACTGGGGTTAAAATGTAAACAAATTGCATTGAACTGCAACTTTCTGAAATCTGAAATGCTGGAATGTTTATGATCAAATGAAGTAAAATCACAAACATAGAATATCTTGGAATGCTATCTGCAATTAAATAATAGTCTGTTTAACTGTACAAAAACATTTCAGGTCACAATAACCTACAATAAAACTGTCTTTACTGGCTGCAGGTGTTCTTCCTTTTCCAAATAGGGATGTGCTGGAAGAGAATCTGTTCTAACAAAGGGCAACAATTCAGAATGGAGAGCAAATCCCATCTGTGGGGAATGAGTCATCTTTCAAAGCTGGTCTGCCCTGGAAACACTGGCCCAAAACAGTCTCCACCTAGGCAGACTTGATATGAATCAAAAATAGAGATACTGATGATATCTTGCAAACATTAGACTAAAACTATGGTTATAACAATTACACCACCAATGTTATTAGAATGGAAACAGAGTGTTAAGGATTTATACAGTAGTTTATATCAATTTGCCAATATGACTGAATATCACTACATACAGTGCTCACAAAAATTAGGTGGCATTTCAAAATGAATATCAAGTGATTCAAAAAGAATTTTTCAGTAGGGGGCACTCTACTGTTCACCCAAACCTGCTTAAACACACTGACAGTGGTGGGGAACAGACAGGATCAGATTGTCCAGCAGTTCTTGTGGGAACATCTTTGTATTCACCAAAACAAAAGTACTATTAAAACCAAAGTCAAAGCTTTTCTCCATTCTAGTTTTTTCTCCTTTCTTGAGCCTGTTATATTAAGTACTTGTGCAAATTGTATTTCGACAAACTCAGAACACCTCAGAGTAAGACAAAGACTTGCTCATCCTCAATCCTCAGTGTTATACAGGCTTTTTAGGAGTGTACATATGCTGCTAAAATGCTATTTGCTTTACAGACATTTACATCAGATGCACTATTTCAGAGTGACTTACAACTCATATAACCATACAAGGTGCAAGCCAAGTAAGTTGACCTTGCTCAACAGTGGCCTAAGCAGTTAATCGCTAGCCTTCTGGTCAATAGTCTAGTACCATATGCACTGACCCACCACAGCACAGTTTGGTATCTACCTAAACAGAGTGGTACTGGTGTTTCAATGATACCAGTTTGAGCCAAAATAAATTAATATTGTGTTAGAGTGCAACTGATATTTAATTGATTATTGGAACAGGAGTGCAGCATACATGTAGTGACTTATAGTACTATTAATTATTCTCCTTTAATTTCCTAATTATTTTTCTGTTTTACATTGAGCAGGTCAGATGACCTTTCATGACAAGGATTCATGAGGAAGTCTGTTTCAGGTGTATTCAAAATGCCAAAGCAATAAAGCTGTACTGATTTATTGTCAGCCTAAATAGCCATTGGCAGCTACAGGCACGAGCCCAAACTCTCCTGAGTCTACAGAAATCAGACTTTGGAAGAAAACCATCAGGTCGTAACAATTTGATATGTTTGAAAAGAGTTACAATCATTGGAAGAAATATACCTGGGACATTTCATAAATCAAATGTGCTTTCTTTTTGATAGCTGCAGGCTGTGTCATGATCAGTAGCACCACAGAAGCACAGTAAAAATCAATACATTCATATACACACACTATTCAGTAACACCATGTTCTCAGTGCATTCTGCCCAGACAGCAGACAATAATTCCAATTATTGAGGTGAAGCCAGGACTCTCCTGTTCCCCAGAGACACACGGTGCAAAACTTATCCAAACATGTGGGGCCGCGGGTGGCTGGTATAGGGTTGCGCTGAAAATCTGCCCGCTCCGCAAGACAAAACATTTTATGTATCCAGTTATATAAACAGATCAGGAACTGGCTGCTGCTGCCAGGATCGCTTTTTCCTTTCATGTCCTTTCATGGGAGAAGCTGGAAATGACACAACTCTTTGTTTCATCTACTTTCAGCGTGTTCCAGCAGGGTGCAGGACGCTGACTGACAGCTTGCTCTCAAACAAAAAAAAAAGGTTTCACATTTCTTGCAAGATTGCACCCATTCAGACCTGTAGATGTGGTTTTAACAATTATTTACCCTTAAAGGAAGGATTTACTTCTTAACTCCAGTTATGTTGACCCCACAGACTGCACAATAAAGTATTAAAGTCTTTTACCAAGAACTATTTTTATTTAGAGGAAAAATGATATATACACAACTGACTTACCCAAAATACCACCACTGGTGCAATATTTGATCAATCTTTGTGTTCAGGAAGAAAGTATTTACAGTCCTAATATGCCAGTTACTACACTGTTGTCATTATGCATTTTTATGCAAAATGACTTGGGTCCAGTTGGAAACCTTATTTAAGGGCTGGTTATTCGTTTTATTTAAAGTCGCATCAGCATTAACAGCTATTTTCATGACACACAATATCAACACACTAGTCATGGGCCAATTTAAAATGATATATGAACCAGTCACATATCTTTGGAACACATGCAAGAGCACATGTAAACTCCACACAGACAGTTAACTGACAGAGTCTGAAGAAGGGATCTAACCAGGGATCTTGGAGCAGTGAAGTGACTGTTCCACCCCACAGTCTTAATGCAAAAGGTATGATACTCATGGCAAATCACATTTGCATAATTTATATAAGGAACAAACTGAAAAAAGACATGTCTGCAAATTTCAGTTGACTGTCGACAGGCCAATTAAATTACCTTACTAAAACAATCATAAACCATCTGGAAATGTATCCTAAACTTTTGTTCCTTCTCCTGAAAACAACTGAATGATTATTTTTATACTTATTGGGAAAAGTACAGTATTGGGACAAAAGTACAGAGTAGGGACAAAAACACCGTGTGAGTCAAAAGGCACAGGATGCCCATGTCTTAGGAACATGGCTGTCATCTTTAAAACTGCCATATTGGCAGTTTTAAACTTGGCAAGGTTTTTTTTTCTCCAATGAGAAGGTGGTCATGTAGCATATCAAAGAAGACGAGAATTTGCTCAAGAATTGATTGCCACAATCAGATTTGCAATATCTTTTGTGGGTCAACAATTAGCAACATAGAAAGTTCAAAACCTTTGTTGTTTGTCACAAATGAAGATGGAGTGGGTGCTTCTGAAGTGATATCATAGACACAGAATTCAACAACAGACACCTAGAAGACAACCAGTTTCACACAGCACTGCAATGTGATAAGACCATTGCACAGCACACAGCATGTCCTGTTAGTAGACATTAGTAATATTAGTAGACAATAAGTTTAGATATTAATGGCCTTGTGTTGAGTTATTTGAAGGTAACAAAAAATTACACTGTTTTACAAGCTGTAGATTTTACATTGTGTCAAAGTGTCATATCTTTAGTGTTGTCCCATTAAAAGATTTAACAAATTTGTTACAAAAATGTGAGTATTTCTCAAAAAAGCTTACTACTTGACTTGTTCCTATTTTAAATTATACCATAGTCAATAGTTATCATTATCAACACATGAAAGTCCCAGATTTTTGGACCCAGCTGTAACACCTGATTAAACTCAGCAGGTAATTTATCAAGCTATTCAGCAGTCTGTGTTAGCACAAGGTTCCCTTAAACATACGGTATCCATTAATAATAGTGTTTTTCAGGCATGCAGAGCAGGACATACAATAATGTTTTTAGCTGCTCAATCTGAGAAAGAAAACGTATTAAATGCTGACATTATGTTCCTGTTGCATGACACAGATAATTTCGATTTCATTAATCAGTTCAATTAGTTCAAATACAGTGCAGGTACTGTATCATATGGAGAGAATGTGAAAACGAATAATGAAGAGATGAGTGTGTTTTCCAGCCTGTCTAGAGTTTGGACGTCACTACCTGCTTGATTGCATATTATCAGCTTGCTTTTTGACTATTCTTACTCTAAGCAGCTATCAGTACTAGTCAAATACACAGTCATCTCCTCAATGCAGGGCCATGATACATCACTCCACAGGGTAAGAATTCATTGATTTAAAAAAAAACATAGGTTAAGGTGTGCCGTAACCAACTCTGACCAACAGGTTTGTTTTTCAAATTGAAAGATAATGTGAGAGAGGATTAGGGATGATTAATGGGGTTAAGGGTTTGTGTTGAAGGGGGAAAAATCTCTGGATTACCAAACAGGAGGCTATGCATTTAATTTACTATTTATGTGTGCGAGGAGGGAAGCATAACTGACCTTTAGTCAAAAAACATTGCCAGTGTGTTTTCATTTTATTTCAAAAGATTTCAATCTAGCCAAGCAAGAACTACATCCAATTTCCCCTGTTAATCTGTTGACCTTCTAGCAACTTGTGTGTAGCTCCTGCTTAGTTGAAATGAAAATGAAACCCAGAAGTCATATGGATGATGTTCCCATCCCTTGTTTGTGGTTGTATTATAAAAGGTAAAGCTTCTTACACAAAATGGAAGCCTCTATTCCTTATGCTGCATTATGAATTGAGGTGATGCTACAAATACGTTGTAGTTCAATTTCAAACTTAGTGGTCTACTAACCACAATTTTACCACCAAATGATACATATACACTGTCAAGATTGCACCGTCTTCACAGCTCAAATATTTCCAGGCAAACTAAACAAATTGATGAGCAACATAACAGCCTCTGTTTAAACAGATTGGAGTCTAGATTAGACAAAAAAAAGTTGGTGAAGTACATGAAGGGTAATGGGGTTTAAGCACAGCATGGAGAGATTTACACATGGTTCTGATGAAGAAACATACGGAGTTCTAACACACTGCCTGGCAGTTAGAAAGACACACATGGTTTTGTAGAAACATTTCCTGATATAAATCCATGGGTAAAAGTAATTAAATGGTGAGTGGACTTTCAGTATATGGATGACAAAATAGGGGTAGAGAGGATGATATCTGGTTTTACATTCAGAAGAAGAAATGGGGTGCACAAACACCCCAAGAGAAAGTAATGTACAATGCAAAAAATTAATGAGTAGAGCTAAAGTGAGATTAGTAAGACATAATTAGAGACGACTAATCCTGAGAAGTTTTCCCCTCTCAATTTAACCCAAGCTTATCTGTGTGAGAGTGTCACAGGGGTCCAGGGGGCCCCGGCAGTGATCACTTTTGAATGGCATCAATGTGGAGGTAGGCTGTACATTTGCCTGCTTTACCAGCCAAGCAGCAGTCTTGTTAATCTTTTTATTATACTGTATGTATAATCACACTGTACAATTGCAATATGAAATTGTTCGGGCACTAATGACATGTTTTTTTAACTGAAAGTAACTTATCACACCCAGGCAACAAGCTTAAATACAATACATGTCTACAATTTTTAATGAATTAAACATTATCATAACATTTATGCCTGTGCAAACACTTCACTTTTTGTGGGTAGAATCGATCATTGAGTGTACAGTACACTTAAAGACTGATCTTATTGGCTATTTATATCATATAAACATTCCATGTTTCCATGCCAAAACAATGGATTGTGACTGGCTGTTTGTTAGGTAGAAGGCATGATTGTATGAAATTAGGTGTCTACTTGTATGTCCAGTGATAAACCAATGAGCTACTGTCTCAGATGCTAATAAAGTGGACAGTGAGTGAACTCAACACACACTAACCCACCACCACCACAACAATGTCACTGCAGTGCTGAGAATGATTTACCAACTAGATAGTAACTGATGTGTTGTGGTTTTGTGGAAGTCCTGACCATTAGGGACCTAATAAAATATGTAGAACAAACAGATGGTCTACAGTCTGTAATTGTAGAACTTCTGTAATTGTAGTACTTTATATCCATTAACCAATATACCAATAACCAATTAGGTCTTCAACTTAATGCTAATTATAATAGACAGTACTGGTAGAAATTTGACATTGAAAGCCCAGGGGCTGTACTAAAATCAGGTGAGTACAGATGGGAGTGGAAATAATGCATAATGGATTTTCACAGCCACTGTTGTTATATTTTGCCACAAGCTTTACATACAGCCTATTTGAACCATTAAACTTTAATTACTTTCAGTGTGTAGAAATCATCTCCACCCAAGCTACAACAACACAAAGCTTATTTCGTTGTGGCAGAGTGTGTGAGACACCTCTCTGTGTGTGTCGTGAGATGACCTAATCTGAGCGGGTCAAATAATGGCGTATGGTGATCAGAGCCCATTCCCCTGAGTGCATTACCTCAAACATGACTTTTCCTTGACCCACTTTTCCTTCACTCCCTCCCTCATTCCCTCTGATTAAGGGAGGAAGCTGAGGATGAATAAACACAGACTCACAGTGGTACCATTGTGCCTCGTCCGCATGTTAAACCTCCAATGAGTGCGTGGTTTAAATTTTAACCAGCGAGAAGCATTGAACAAAGACAGCACTCACATGTGCCTGTGTGTCTGCAAACATGCCAAGACATGTAAATCTAAATCTGCGCTGTAAACCCAGGTTGAAACATCTTATTACAGATATAAGGAGATACAAATTCATATATGATGATATGCCATAAATTCATAATGGGTCATAATGATTGACTCTTGTGGCTAAACATCTGGTAGAAGAATAAAGAAAGCAAGGCGCTGTGTTCCCCCTTTTTCTTCTGTCTCTAAAACTCAGATAAAGCTTGCTAAATCTCTGGACTTGACACTGATTTAATAGGAAACTGAATAAACAAACACTTGCTTTCTTAAATTAATATTTTCTCTACTGCCATATAGTATTTACAATAAATCATATTCCAAATAATATTGTAGATTTGTCTTTTAATTTGATTCATTTGGGGAAGTATCATCCGTGGTGGGATGGTGGTGCAGTTAGTGCTGTTGTTTTTCAGCTCTAGAGACTTGGGTTCAAGGGCTAGTCTCTGCCTGTGTTCTCTCCATGTTTTGGGTTCCCTATGGGTACACCAATTACTCCAGTGTCCAAATGCTAGTGAAAGTGGGCATATGTTTGTGTGTGTTTAGGTGCTTTTGCACTGACAGTTCTAAGCAATAATTTAGGACGAACAGTCCCTTACAGAGCTCCCCTGAGAACTATATTAATTATATGGCCTTTTTTGGTTAGCATTCGGATCAGCTTCAAGGAACACTGAAGGGATAAAATCCATGCTAGTGATCTTTATGCGCCTCCTCTATCGCATATAGGATCAGTAACGACTGGACTTTTTTTCTATTATCAGCACAATGATCTGTGTTTACACTGCTGTGTGTTATGGTCGCCCTCAACACAGGCTCTTGTGTCTTGGTCAATTTCTACTATGCAATTGCCACACATACATCTGGACCAATCTCTATATTCTTATGTCTGGACCAGTCTCCAGTCATGTGCTGAGAAAAGTACCTGAGAAGGGCGGAATAGCTCTAGGAACTATGAAAATTGTTCCTCTGGTGCGAAAGGTTCTTTTTTGTGTGTGTGGTGGGAGAGTCTATTGGGGTGCCTTATGATATACTGTAAACCTGCTTGAAACAATTTTCTGTTGTAAAATTGCGCTGTATATATAAATCAGACTTGACTTGACTATGATGTACTGCTGCTCACAAATGATTTTTTAGCCATTGATCCAGTACATTAAAAACAAGTATTGCATCAATTTTAAGCAAACTATTCTTATACAATGACCAATTAAAGACTTCTGGACCAACTACTGTAGTAAAACCAGGCTTAAATCTGTCAGCAACCACAGCACACAGAATTGGCCTAACCAAAAAAAAAGTTTATTTGCAAACACACCCCTCCCAAGGGCAGCATAGTGGTTGTGACGGTTGCCTATGACTCCAGATACACATAGTCCTTTATTGAGTTTGCATGTTTTCTCCATGTTTGTGTGGGTTTCCTCCAGGTATTCTGGCTTTTCCACATGTCTTAGGTCAATTTAGATCTCTATGTGTCTCAATATGAGTGATGTGTACCCTATAATGGACTGGCGCCGTAGTAGACATATTCCAGTCTATATTTTAAACAAAAATATGCAATATGACAAATTAGTATTTCCTAGTTGTATAGGATTGCAACACTTATGGTGTAGACCTGTTGTTTTTTTAGTAGCTTAAAGAGGTAACGTCTCTTTCCCAGACAGTTCCTTTTATCCACATATGTTTGGGGGTGTAACTGTACCCTTCGTTTACCGTTTCTCCTCCATGCTTACTGATTTTCATCCTTTCTTTTAAGTCTGATACACATCTGCTGCTGGTTAAGAGACTGCGCTTGTAACTACAGGTGCTGTAAATTCCTCAGCAGCCCTTATGGTATTTATTACCATTACAGTCAGGCTGAGTGCAGAGCAAGAGACGGTGGATGGATAGATATGAGAGAAATCAATACTGCATGGGAATTTCTCCTGCCATTAAAAATAATTCGGCTTTATGAGCAGGTCGGAGTTTGTGATGTCTCTAGTGCAGTTTTTGCCAGTTCATGCCTCCTTTACTGACTCTCAAATTCACTTTTAAGTCGCCACATTTGCAAGTCTCACCTGCTGATGTTTGTCCACCAAGGCCTGACACATGAGACAGGTCTGAATGTCGAGCACTGTAGAAAGAACAGTTTTAATTTCATCAGTAATAAAGCACTTGTCTCGCAAGCCAAACTTTTAGCTGCCACTCAAGTGTCTGGTGGATTTCGTCATTCAGTTAGACCTCGCATAAAAATAGCAGTGTAGGCCTCCTATGTTTTTTTTGTCTAGCTTAGAGCATTAATGTCCGTTTCCCAGCCAGTGCCTTTAATCCACCATATGTTGGGGGGGTGTAATCGAAACCTTAATTTACCCTACTACATTCACAGGAACATGCCATTAGACTGACAGTTACCAACCACAGACCATTGTTTTTGCATGTTAGTCTGTATAGCTAATCACGGCATTGTGGCCTTAGGATACAGATACCTGTGGTCTGGTAAACTGAGCCTCAAATGTTATTAAACCATTTAAAAACACATGAAAATCACTGATTTTGTAGCAGCCTTTGCTCTTTGGAAAAAGTTTCTGCTAGATTGAACAAACCCACATCAATTCACTTCTTATAAACCACAAAAGCATTGAACAGGGTCAGACGCAAATGTTTATGTTATTACAATAAGACATGGCTTGCAATTGCCATTGCAATTCCAATCATGGGTACCAAACACAAGATGGCATCTTATGGATCTCTCTTTGTGTTTGGGGAAACTCAAACTTTCAAACTGCTTAATGTTGTTCACCAGCTGAATGTGAATTCACCAAATCCAGTAGCTATAAGTGCTGTCTATGTTTTTTTTAATTATGTAATGCAAGTTAGAATACACTGTACTAAATTTACTGTATCAATTCAGTTTGGTTGCACGAGCTATAAGAATACTCTACAGACCATCAACACTTAGCATGCCAAGCTTTCATGCATTGATTGGAAATGTGTGAGTTCCATGACTCCAGGGATTTAGAGGGCAGATATCACATTTTAGAATTCAGAACCTTTGTGGGGTGGGTTGGGTATTCTCAAATAGTTTTATAGCCATTAGTTTGAATATAAATTTTAAATTAATTGAAAAAAGACATTATTTGCATGTATTGATATGGCTGTCATTTAAATCAGATAAACGGGGAAGGCAAAATAACATTTTATTGTAAATCTAAGTTATTGCATGTAAAGAAACCTGCTCAAGGGTTCATCAGTATTTCTCTGGGATTTTATGCACCACCTTTCAGCCAGTGAACAGTGAACATTGAGGAAATATGATGGCAAGCTGGCTGTTACACCAAGCTAACAGCTAACTTTGGGACATTTTCTTAAGAACCCTGTAATTGTCTTTGTATTTATCTCCTATTGAGTTCAGCATAGAAGCTACTGTTTACAAACTGCGCTGGAATGATAGGGTAATGCTAAAATAAAAGTTTCCGGCCCATTGAGTCTCAAACCATATGTGAACAGGTGTTGGAGATCAATGACTGCTCTGTCATCACTTGCATCGTAATTCAATCCTATAGTGTCTGATGCATGGCCTACAACTCACACAATGCACACACAATCTTGGTAAACACCTTTTCGGGACTTATCTGTTAACAAAATTAATGCTGTAGAGCTTTTAATGCTACACCCACACTTAACCATAACTCTAACCATAACTCAATAACAGGTCTTTTGGCAGTTTTGGTTGTTTAAAAAAGATTTTGCTGTTTTCCATATGAGGACCAACATGGCTCCACAAGTTAAAAATGTGTGATATTTCTATCCTTCTGGGAATATTTGGTCCTCACAATGATATCTATAAATGTGCCCACACACATGATCTCTCTCACACACATATAAACACACATGGTCCCACACTAGAGCTGCACACATCAAAACTTATCCATTAAAATCTATCCATTAAGAGCACCACAAGATCCTGAAACCAGATCATATAGTCAAACCTACATTGCCATTTATCTATGTGAGAGTATTTTAGGACCCAGGTCTATCTTGTTTCATCTTTTAAATTCAAGCATTCCACACAGGACACTACTTTATGAAACATTTTGGATACATAGTGCTTTTTGTAGGCATCAAACATAATACATATGCTAAAATTTGCATTTATTATTAATTATGGAGTACATGATGATTCTGAGGGACTAATACTTTATTATTAAAGTGATATAATGGGCTTTCATCAAGTGCAAACAAGAGTCAGAATCAAACTATTTTTATAAGCCTTACGAAGAGCACTGGCATTTCTTATGTCTGTGTAATGGGTACCGCAGGGAATCTAGCAACATTCAATATGGAAACTACTGTTCTATATACAGAGGTTCTCATTTATCACTTACTAATTGAAAAAGTTTCTATATGTAGGTAAATAATTCATTTCCGTTTTTACTCACTTCACTTTTAACAATTTAAAGCAGCAGTGATAGCCAAATCATAGCGGCAATAGTCATGACAAAGCAAAGTTTAAGACATCACATGCATTTTTCTGAAACTACAAAACTTTGTTGAACAACTGTGTCAAACTCTAGGGATGAAGATAGTTCAAGGAACTGTCATGAAAGGATTTGGACATCTGTGCCCAATTTGAGTGCAGCAGGACTGAAGAGGAAAGAAAAAATGAACAAGCAGGATTATTCATTCAAGAAGGTTCTTGGACAAGCTAAGATAAATGTATGCATTTGACTGTGTGTGTGTGTGTGTGTGTGTGTGTGTGTTTCCCTGCCTATTGGATTAAACTCAAGCCACGGAAGCTCTTACGGCTCTTAGGAAGTTCTTGAACTTGAGCTTTGAGATCTGACCACACACAGCTGCAGAGGTCTACAATTAGGAGGAATCTATGCAGCCGAGACACTCTATATTTACATATATTTATTTTATCTAAAAACATCAGTCAGAGTTCAGTCAAAATAGAGCTGAGCAACCATAGCTCTCTCACTTGTTCATTGGAAGTCCTGAGAATTGAAGCCATAGCCATTTGCACGGTAACTTCGCCATGCATGGTGCAAGTCATATCTGGCACAGCTCATATCTGATTGAAACAGTCAACCTGTAATACATACTGCTCACAAAAATTAAGGGATATTTCAAAATGAAATTTCCCATAGTTAAACACCACCTAATTGATGTGAGCACTGTATTTGTGGTTGAAATTCCACAATCTAACCAAGATGCTGATTTTAGACTTTGTGGAATGTAAATACATTCATTCATTCATTCATTTTAATTTCCACTTAATGCAGTTTAGGATCACACACAACAGAAGGACCAATCAGAAACCAGCCCAGGAGAGCACACCAGTCAATAGAAAGGTACTCACACTTGTGCACATTAACATGCACCTCTGCTCACTCACTAACCCTGGGACATTTTAGAAAAAGACTAAGGACTGGAAGAAACTCATAGAGAAATAGGGAGAACATAAGAATCCATGCAAACAGTGGTCCAGGGTGGAAACTGAACCTAGGATATCTGTGCTGTGAGGTCATAGCGCTAAGCACTGCACCACTGGGCCTCCTATGAAATGCAGCAAATTGAATCCAGCAACTTCTCAGATGGCCAGATTTTGGATACATTTTTGCAAAGTATCAACAGCTATTAACTTTAGCTTAGCAAAACTAAATTACCCAGTCTGGTCATTCTATGTGTGTCTATTCAGTAAACAGTAAGTGACCTATTAAAACATGTTCATAAGAGTTAGTACAGTATAACTAACTCTAACTATATATTGCCTCCCACAGTCCAAAGACAGATATGTTAAGTTAATTGGTGTCTCTAAATTGTCATTGACTTGTGTATGCCGTATGCCGTGTATTGGAAACAGTTCCCAAGCCCCCAAGCCCGGATAAATGGGGAGGGGTGAAGAAAATGGCAAACTACTCCACTATCCTGTCAAAATACGTCATGGATCACATCGATGAAAGACAGAAATGTGTGGAGATCGATGATCCATCAAGTGACTGAGCAGTCAGTTGCGACTGTACTGTTAATCCAACATATATATATATATATATATATATATATATGTGTGTGTGTACATAATTTTTTTTCCAAATTAGATGACCAAAACATTGCCAAAAATACAGCCAGCATATAGCCAACTGATACAATATGCAAATCTACACCTACATAATGGACGTGTTGAGTAAAATGTGTCTAAGGAAATAGCTGGTATTTATATAATTGTAATGTAATTAAAGACCAACCACCATGTCTGCATCAGTAGGAGCACAACACGCAATAACATGTCAATACCAGTGTCAGTGCCTTTCATGCTGCTGTTGCTATTGAGGAAATAACACATTTTTTGTTAAAATGTCAAATGAAATATGTTAATTAATGCTAGTATATGTTTAGCTACGCAGACGCAGCTTAAGGAAAATGGCAGAAAACTGCAAAATTGTGTTGAAACTTTCCTACAATAATGATAATAAAAAAGACATGTGACACAAGACACATATTCCACACCCCATATTGGTCCAGTCTCTTTTGCACTGATTAGTGTATGTTTTGGTTTAAGTGTAAATGTATTTGGCAAACTGAAATGACCATGCTTGCCTTGCTAGTAAATCTGGTTGACCATCATAAGAATGTCCAAAACCATTTTAGAAGGGTTATATCACCAACTAATTAATAAGATAAGAACTAAGAACTCAAAACGCTATTAATTCTCTAATGCTGGAGTATTAGTTTAAGCCATATTAAAGTTTAAAGTGGTAACCATGCATTCAATATAATGAACACCATCAGGTTTTAAACACTGAAACCATGAAAATATATTGAAAATATCAGAAAAAAACAACAAATTATGTAGACTACAGTGGTACAACAAGTATTTAGTGCGTTTAATGTGTCTTCTTGCACCTGCATCTGACTGCTTCATCAGGATTAAAAGGTCAGCCCTTCTACAATAATATAAGATTGAGCAGAAATGGCCTTTTTGTTATGGTAACAGCTAAGAAATCACTTTTTCTAAAAGAAAAAGCTATTAAAAAAAAAATAAAAAAAAAAAAAAATATATATATATATATATATAT
>JAUZST010003477.1:0-17133 GCA_034779995.1 Parotocinclus haroldoi | reverse complement strand
TTTTACCAAGGTCAACAAAGTTAAGGTGTAAGTGTGCATTGGACAGGATGTCAGTCCATAACAGTGCTGTCAGGGGTCCCTGTTGGGGGGGGACAGAGGTTGATCACCCTGATTATCATCTCCTTCCTCAGACACAGCCAATCGTCTGTATGTGATTCCCTACCCAGTTAAAAGGCAGTGTTGGGTTGCCTTTTTAAAAATCTCATCAAACAGCTAACTTTTTTTTTATTTCTAGCTTGCATGCAGGAAGTGTCATGCCATGCGCACCATTTTAAAGAGGGTTAAAATCACAAACAGTCCCACCACCTTACATTTTCCACATGAACACATGGTGATAATGTGAAAAATATTACCTGTACAGGTGAAATTAGGACAATATGGTGTAATTATTTATAACAATGTAGTGCAAAAAGCATATAAAGTACCTGATAGCAGTTTTTCAGCATTGCTTTATTGTGCTCTAAATGTACTTTTATAGAGGAAATTGTAATACAACGAGCAAAAACCATACTGACCAACGAATCATAAAGCTTGACTCGAGGTGTACAACACTTGGAACTGGGACCGAACAGGTTCTCTTTAGTCATGTAAGTGAACATGATAATCATGAGTATGTAATTTGTACACCAATGTAATGTGTAATCTGTGATGGAACGAATGAAAAGCACACTATGGTATGAGTAATGTGTTTGTTTTGCTGGCGCTCGTTTCTTCTCCTGCAAACCTGTGCTCTGGCTGAATCCATCCTTTGAACACACTTCAGTTTGGAGAGGTCCTTGCAAGTGTCTCAGATTTGTTTGACTCAACTGTACATGTGTGGGAGGTTATGGAAATAGCTGCATCTGGCCTGAATTTTGAGTTGTGTGTTGCTGGCAAGGGAGCACCTTTGATTTTCTTTAAATCTGCAATCAGACCTGGATTCGGAGAACTACTTTTCAGCTGCTAAAAATGTGCACTCCAAAAGGTTAAGGCCAGGCTATTAATTTGAACAAGAGGCACCGGCCAACATCAGCAAGCTCCGAGGACTTAAAAGTCAATCTGGGCCTTTTTCGTATGTCATACACCTTTGTTACAGGTCTTTGAAAATAGTAATAGTTTTGGAAAACTGAGCAGAGAATATGATGACTTGATATTAAAACCTGTCAGTACTAATACTGTAATAGAGTGAAATTAGATAATTCACTGAATCCAGAACCGGTATATCACCTGCCTGAAGCTGAGGTGGAGCAAAACAAAAAGAGCCTTTTTAAAAATCACTTTCCTGTCATGCTAGCCCTGACATGCCACTGTTTTGGCTCTGCAGCAATAGGACTGTTTGTGTGAGTGTGTTTGCTATTTGTCATCAAATCAACTTTTAGTACTTCGCAAGACTCAGCAACTAGAAACAATGACACGTTTAATCTCACTTCTTTTTCATCTTAAGGCAAATTTTGTGTTTGCCCTAATGAATTGCCAATTTTGTTTAGCCTCAGTGATGTGAAATATCAGTCATGCTCATGCTTAAACCTAAATCTAGTCCTCAAACTTTTACTCAGGACACAATAGAGGGCCCTATATCACCCTTGTTGACTGAGCTTGTCATGCCACCAAAACCGCTGTAGGTCAGGAGAACCTCCAGCTGCTCTGTTTACCGGACTAAATAATGCCAAGAAACTCACTCATATTCTCTGTTTTATTAAATGTAATATTTATTATACATACAATTTTATTTTAGTCTATAATTTCATCTATCATCTTTTGTTCACTGTATTCCTCATACTATTGTATTGTATTTTCATCTGTTATACTCTGTATTTATTTATTTTATTTATGTAATTATGCTCTCTACATAAATTGGTATACTTTGTTTCTGTGTATTTTAATTAGTATTATACATGTATTATTGATATGAGATTGTTTATTTCTTTCATATAAAATCTGCCCAATCAGTTTGGGTCCTTCTAATGTTCATCACATTTCAGGACATTTTATTTGACACTGTTGCTGTAGACTTGCTTAATCAAGGTCTAAATAGTTGTAAAGTTTTTTTAGGACAATGCGCTGTTGTCAACCGCACTATATAATTAATTAATAATAATAATTCTAATTAATTTGACTTACATTAGTAAAAGGCAAATGCAAATATTATTTGCTAAACATTGACAAATGGCTTTGCTGTTTAAAGAACAGCTCTATAAGGAAGAATATATTTAAGGATAATAATTAATTATATGCTGATATGGTTAAATTGTAATCCCATACATTTCAGAACTAAATAAGTATTTTGTATAGTCTCCCTTTCCATTTAATGGCAGTGTGTGCCCATGTGATCAATTGTGGTGATCCATGTTATCCCAAATAAAGTTCAAATTATACCAAATTACATTTGTGTTACTAAATGCTTGGCTTTCTGTTTCAAAGGCTGCCATAAATGCTTGATGGGGTTCAGGTCAGGTTACTGTGGAGGAAAAGCCCATGATGGTCAGCACACCTTGATTTTCTTTAAACAGTTGCTGCAAAGCTTTTGTGAAGTGTTTTGGGTCATTATATTTGTTATAAAAACAATGTACTGGATTAAAGTAAAACACAAAATAAAATAAACAACAGGTCTCAGAGATTTAGCATCCATTGTGTACAGTACTTTAGGTATTCTGGAATTAATAGTTAATTACACGAGTTAGTTTTGCGACATGAGATGTAATTCATACAAAAGTTGTGTTAAAGTATACAACCAACAAGAACCTCTAGAGAGGTGTCAAGACACATTAGGATGCAATAGTTTAACATTAAATAGACCATGCTGAAATACAGATGCTCTTGCAGTAAAGTAATGCATCCATATAAGGTTATAGTAAACACTACCTATAGCAAGTTACTCAATGTAAAGGCTTAGTTGAACATATACAGGTAGATACAAAACCAAGATTCATGAAGTTTTTTTTGTGCTGGATCATGTATTGGCAAGCTTTTATGGGACTGGAAATTATACAGGATAAACACTGTAAGGCAAAGATCAATGCCAGCAATCAAAAATCATGTGGTTGGCAGCTTGAAGTACAACTGGTTCCCTTTTAATGAGGAAGTTATAAGATCACCTATAGTGTGTGTCTATGTGTATATACTGTATGAAGCCATTGTTATGACAATCTTCATTTCAGTACTGTAGAGTACCATAACCTCCTTTTTCACAGCCATGCATTTGTAATGTGTGCAGCATGTGGTTTTGCATTATCTTAATTGATAATGGACTGCCCTGGAAAAGATGATGTCCTAAAGCCAGCATATGTTGTTCTAAGATTTCAAAATACTTTCTGCATTAATGCTGAGATCACAGAAGTGTAAATGACCAAGCCTTGTCCAAGGGTACTGACACAGCCACATACCATGACAGACTGTGGCTTTTGAATTTGCTGTTGATAACAGTCTGGATGGTCCTTTACATCTTTGGTCCGGAGCACACAGAGCAACAAATGGAATCCTGATTCAAATGACCACAGTATATGCTTCCACTGTTTGATGGTCCATCCTAGATGCACCAGAGTGGAGAGAAGTCAGGTCTGCTTCTGAACATGGAGTAAAACTTAAAGTGGCACTTATGAATGTGACTCTGTAGTGTAGTACTCCCTTGCCCATTTGGTTATATTAACTATTGATGAATGGTGGTTAAATGTAAGACAGTGTGTTTTAAATGCGTTTTTCATACTGTCCCAACATTTTTTGATTTTGGGATTGTATGTATATTTAATCATATTTACGTATATTTAACAGCTAGTGCAGTCAGTCCTTAATAAGCCTTTCTGATTAATTTTGAAACGACTTCAAGAACCTGGAAGTCCAGCTGAACTCAACACTCAAGTCTCCATGCCCTGGATGACCGAGAACTTACAAAGAAACACCTAAGCTTTGCACAATAGTTTGTTTATGTTTTTTCACAATACAAAAAGTTAACAGGAGTATTGTGTTGCAAAACTGTGTAAATGTCTAAAATGTGTATAGCAATTACAAGTGTGGACTATCAGTCTCTGATTCAGCTCCAGGTTCCACAAACATGATCTAAAACATGCCACCAAGACCCACAAAATCAGCCTGAAGAGATCTATAAAAATTAGTACAGCCATTATCCAATCATTCCATCATGTGAAATATTAAAAATACTAGGCTTTAGCCAAACCCTATATATATATATATATATATAGCTTAATAGAATTCATGTCCCAGCATTACTTTCTGTCAAGACACAATTGGTTTTGCCTGAGGGAGGGGAGCCTGTATAGGGTGCACATCCCCTGCTGGTTCCCTGTGAATTCTGTGGATGGAATAAACAGAATAATGTGCCTTTGCAGTGAAGTACTACGACCACAGAAGCCTTAAGCTTTTACTTATCTCTCTATCTGATCATACATAAGTATAATGAAACTCTTGCTTTTCAAAATCTGTCTAAAATGATGCCAGCACAGATGAGTGTTTAAACCAAATGTTCCAAAGTTTATACCAGACAGGCAATATACTCGCACACATCAGCATGTAAGCGCACACGTGCGCAGTTGAGCCTAGTGGTTCATCCAGATCATTTGTGTAGGAGTCCAAATGTTGTACGTGTTGTATCCGGCTCTGGTTGCAGCATAGTTGTGGTGTAACGGCACAAACACACAGTGAGAAAATGGATTGCATCACTGTGTAATGAGCAATGAGTAACTGTTTTAGCAAAACATTATAGTCCTTCAAAGGCAAAGCAAGGCCGCAGAGCCCCAGCAGACTATTTTCAAAGCTGTACTACAGCAAAGCACCGACAAGATTTAGTTATACATTTTGTCATTGTTTTCTGGGTAGTTCCAAAATGTTCAGTGGTTCTTAAATGAAATACCTGTGACATGCTGGTCATCATACCGTACAGCTTCGTCATCAAAGCAACCTTCTAAACCTGCTTAAAAAGTTCATTGTCAGAATGACCTATTTTGAGTGCCTGTTTCTTTAATTTATATTGAGCAAATAGATAGATAGAATAGATAGAATTGTCAGATTGCTCCAAAACTATGTCTAAGACATGTAAATGATTACAGGTGTGGTCTGATTGGACACTTGGTATAAAGTTCCTCTTGGTTATGCTTATTGTTTGTTTGTGACACACAAGGTTACATCTATACACAAGGTTATCTCAACACTAGTCATATATCTACACCCTCAAGTCAATGCCAATTTAGAGTAAATTGATTAACCTAACACGCGTCTTTGGACTGTGAGAGGAAACTGGAGAACACAGAGTAAACCCACACAGGGTAGAGCATGTAGACTCCACACAGAAAGGACTAAGGCAGGAAATCTGTTGTTTCAGTGGCCATTACATCTCCTGCCATTGTCAGGGAGCCATCATCACCACCGTATCGTCTTTATTGACGAAGCCAGATTCTGTTTATCATCTGCGTAGGGAGGCTTCATGGTGAGAACTGTGCAACACACTGCCCTAGCAGGTAGTGTGAAGGATGAGGATCAGGATACAAATGTGGAGCAAATGAGCTTAGTTGTATTATGCGCTCAAAATTCCACAGTAACACAGTACAAATCTTGGTCTTTTTGCGTCTTTTATTTTTTACCTGACAATAATGGACGTACTCAGGGTCATTCAATCGCTAAACAAACATTCCTTAATAACGAGTGCACTTTTGAGATTGATAAGGTCATTCGTTGTGATTAGCTTAACTTTCATTCTAATTGAGATGTCTGGATGGGGTTCAGTGTTCCTCAAAGCCAGTCAAGGCCAGGGTAGCAATGAGGGTTGTGCAATGTTCTTGGACAAATGCTGTAACAAAAGGTATAATGTAATTATAAACTGCTCATAATTTTCTTTTTTTTTTGGTCCACTCTGGCCATATGCCCAGTTCTTTCTGAAGTTTGTAAACCTTTCTCAAAGAAAATAACTGACCGTAAAAAGAGTTCAAGGTCGACGATATCCATCATTTTGCTTGAAATGGGGATTAAAAAAACGGAATAAGTCTAGAGGTAATCATGGCCATGTATGGGCTCAATATGCGCCGTGTAATGAGGAAGTGATGATGTATGAGAACACTTTCACTCACATCCTTCATTACTAGCCTTATTGCACTCAGGTGAGATATTTGATCTCTACCGTGATCCTGTAGAGAAATGTCTAAAATGTTATAATATACAGTGATGCAGGCTTTCTGTTTTTGTTTTTGGACTGGGGTATTTAGCATTTAGCACAAGAGTGCTAGGCAGCCCTGATCAAACTAGGATTTGCAATTTTCTGAATGAAAATATCATTTACACCTCTATTTGACTGGTTCATGTGTGTGCACATGTCTGTCTATGTGGGTGAAGTATGCTGAGCACCCCCACAAGTGTGTGTGGGATTGTACAGCATGTTGGGATTGATAATTGGAATCATTACTGTGTAAGCCCTGTCTTTCGAGCTCTTGTAGCTTCTCAAGTGCAGCAAAGCGATCATTACTACAGTGCTTATGTAATGCTGCCATTTTACAGCATACATACATTTAAAAACAAAGTCTCAGAAGTGAGTTGTCTTGATAATGGTTCAGGAATGTTTTATCTAACTGTGTTTTCTACCATAGTTGTTTCATTGACCCTTTTTAGGGAAGCTCAAGTATCCCTAATTTGAGTCCCTGCACCTCTTAAAAAACAATAAGGGCAAACAATTTAGCAGATGTGATGCTTTGACAATAGGTTCGGTAGGTAGCACTGCTGCCTCACAAGAAATCCTTTCTGTGTGGAGTCTGCATGTCATCCCTGCGTCTGCGTGGGTTTACTCCGGGTACTCCAGCTTCCTTTCACAGTCAAAAAACTGGGCGTGTTAGGTTAATCAATTATTCTTAAATTGTCATGGACGTGTGTGTGTGTGTGTGTGTCTTGTGTGTGTGTGTAAAACTAGTTCTGATATAACCTTGTGTGTGTCGCTGAAATGGCCACTGATGCCGAAAGCGACGTTAAGCAGACGAAGTATTTCACAGACTGTATTTTACACTTTTGTTATTACACTTCTCTTGTAGTTACATTAAATGGCTTTGATCTATTATGGCCATATTCATTATTCATTTATCCATTCACTTTCTTCTCCCATTAATCCTGAACAGAATGGCAAGAGAGCCTATGCCTAGTCGGTGGCACGGGGTGCAAGGCAGGAACAACCCTAGGCAGCATGCCAATCCATTGTAGGGCACATTAGTGCCAGTTAGTTTTCTAACCATTTTTCTTGAATCTATTTGAATAACAATGACATACTAAAATATGAAAATCACATTGTAGTTTTTAGTTGGATGTAAACAGTAAAATATTTGTGCCTGATATGTGTTTCTTATTCATTTATTGAGGTGTTTTTCTTATTCCTTTGCTGACTGCATGCTAATCTTAGTATGTGTTTATTCACTTAGAAGCAGTCCAAGCTTGGGAACATAACACTGCTTGCATGCACATGGCTGCTCTCCTGCAGACATATATGTGGGCAGATGGTCTTGAAAATGCACTTGCACAAACAAAATTGCACTGAAACACAGACTTTCTTTTCATCTGTATGTGTGTCTTGCACTCACCCACCTCTGATTGAATTATTTCTGGACCGACTACTGTACACATAGTGTTCCTACCATGTGGACTGCACGGAAATTACATAATTCAAATCCCCTGATAACCTACAGGCCATAGCAGATGAAGCGACTTCACAAGCAAATGCTTGAATTTGATCATGCGTGCATATATATATATATATATATATATGCGCATGTATGATCAAAATCAAGCATTTGCATATACATATATATACTACCCCATATTACTGTTGTGCAGTGAAACTTGGAACAAAATTCACAGAATTAATAGTCGGTAAATGTATAGAAACAGCAATGCTTTAGGTCAAAAAACCTAAAAAGTAATGATAAACAAAAAAAGTTTCCTTTTTGGGTGAATGAAACAAACAATTCCCCTATTTCTCAGCTCTATAGACCTCAGTTGTGGCTGTTATTGAGTTCGCATGTTCTCATATTTTATTGGATATGTTGGGTCAATTTGGAATCTCAAAACGTGTGTGGTGGGGAAGATGGTCAAGTTTATATTATATTGTGGTGATCAAATGTCCTCACAAACATTTTGTACCTTGTAAGGACATTTTGCTGTCCCCTACAGGGAAACAGATTTTTTTTTTACTTACAAAAGAAACTGCAACTTTCTTTTGAAAAAACAAATTAGTCTACATTAGGTTACTGAGGTTAAGGTTCTAACAACAATTGAATTCTGTATTAATGTGCCAGGGTTGTAAACTAACAACAAGGCTGTTCAGTATACCACATTCTGAGCTAGAATGGAAAATGCAAATTCTGGTTTCAGAAGCTCGATGGATATCATGTGGGACTGAAGAGATAGGGATTACAATGCATTGCAGAAGAATAATTTATAATGAATGTTATTAGTAATACATTCATTTGTTAATCGTTCGTTTAATCAAACTGAATTGTTTGTCTTTCTTGAAACGCAGACCACTTAAGATGTGTTATTAGGATTATTCCTGGATAAGGTTATTTATAGGTATGCGATAAACCCTGATAAATGCATAGAATAATATTCGAACTATAATAATAGTAGCAACAACAATAATAGTAATACAGTTACTAATAAAAAAGGGACACTTGGGTGGCACAGTGAGTTAATATTCTGACCCACCGCGGACACAAGGACTCGGGTTTGAATACCAAAGATGCTTTCTAGTTCTCTCTGGTTCGTGGGTCAAATGCAGACATGAGAAAGGAGAGGTGCTTCCTGACAGGGGCATGTTTCGGCAAATCCTTTATTAGCTGAATTTTTCGGAAACCTGTAACATCGGTAGAAACATAGTAAAATATACCATAGAAATCCTAGCCTACCTTAAACATATTTAAAACACTTGACCTGCAGTTGGGTAAAATCATTAAGACACAGCTAATTTTATAATGTAGTGTTGAATATCTCATGTAATTTATTGTGAAACATAGAGTATAGTACTGTGTATTGCTTGCCTGGGGTAAAATCCAAAGTTATAATATTGTTTCAGCATAATGTCTATTTTGGTGTATTATTAAACTTGCAGTATTAATGTCAAAATAGCATAACCTATACTTGACAAATAAAGCAACTTTAAAAAAGTAGCTTTTAAAACTAAGTAAAATGCACAATAAACAGCAACGTTTTTTGGACTGAAGACAAAAAACTTCACCATATGAAATCAAAGACAAATGGACTGGAATAGGTTAACACTTCAGCAAAGTACTCTTTTCTGTTGGACCATTCTATGACTGACAACTCCAGCACTTTTGACATTAGTTGCAATTTTAGGGTGAAATGGAAGATGTAGCAAAAATGTAAAGCACTGAGTACAGTTTTTTTTTTTCATTTAATGAAATCCTGTGATACAGAGGAAGGGTAGAACAAATAAACACAGTTGGCCAGAGACACAGTGATGACATTAAATTATATGGTTTATAGGAACAAACTGTTTAAATGCCTGCTACAGTGAATACTTCCTGGAATCATGAACTTGCAGCTCCCTGCACCCGTTGCCCACATTTTGCTATTATTATCACTCTGCCAGAACACTTTGGAACGATCACCATGGGAACAGTTCACATGCTAAGTCGCGTTGTCAAAGAGACAAGACTGAGAGGATGATAGAAACCGAAACGCACTTTCACAGTGAGTCAGACACAGGCACATTCGTTTTAGTTTGGCAATAACGCATTTGCCTTGATAATCATCATAACACAACAATATACAGTATGTAAATGTCAAACTGTGACTAAAACCAAAACTGTGCTGACCTCAGATGAGAAATGGTGCTCCAAATAATACACCTGGGAATAGCCAGATTCAAACCCAGTTACAGCACAATAATTTCTTCTTGAAATGTGTGATGCTCACAGGTGTACGAGTCGCACCTATTCTATGCTTCTAATAGACACATTAACACACTGAGAGCCTAATGCTGAACCCAAATGTAAACAAGCATCACTTTCTCTGTTTCAGAGTCTGCATAATATTTAGCCCTTATGTACCCTTTATTATAAGCAACAGATCTGCTGAACATTGGCAGCGTTTAGCAGCCACACTAATGCAAATCGACTTAATCTAACAATCTTAATCTTAATCGGCTTCTTTTTTCATCAGCCAAACAAGAGCAGCTTGGTAGAGCTGGGGCTTGAACCTGCATTGCCATTAGTTAGTGGTCCAAAACTTTAACCACTGGGCCTAATCCATCTGTATGTTATACTGATCAGGATCCTGGGAACAAATGCACTTCTCACAAAGATTTGGGGGTGTTTCAATATATATGAGGGGATAGTAAGTTTTGTAAGGATTATAGTTTGTTTGTTATACTATCAGCACCAGTGGCCAGTTCAGCAACACACAAGATTATATCTACATAAAAGCTAATCTTTAGACTAGTCACATGTGTACTTTGAAATCAGTTAACTTAACACACATGTCTTTGGGCTGTGGGCGGAAACCGGAATACCCGGAGTAAACATGAGGAGGGCATGAAAACTCCACACAGAAGGGAGCCAGGCCGCATCACCCTGGGATCAAACTCGGGACCTTCTTGCTGTGTGGCAGTGGTGCTGACCGAGACACCGTGCCACCCATGAGCAGTATAGTAACCTGAGATTAACCTTGGGTTTCTAGAGAGCTTAGAGAGTCACTAACATCATTTACTGTGTGACTAAAAGTACATATGCAATTCCCTAGTATATCTTATCTACAGTACTGTTCAGTTAATACAAATGCAAACAATAAGTGGAAATCCCTACCTGTTCATGTGTGCAATTCTCCTAAGAGCAGGTGGGTCAATTAACAAAGAAATGGGACATTCAAGGGTGAGCTTAAAATGTCTAGGGTAAAACTCACTCTCACTGTTGTCATTGTCTGTGCTGTGTGGAATAAAAAGTTCTGGGAGTGTTGGCAATGTTTCCCGACTCAGGTGCAAAGAATGTTCATGATTAACTATGTCTGTCACTGCACCGCCCATACATGCCAGGTATGGGTATTGGTGTCCTAAAATTATTGAATAAAGCAATTCAGACCTTTCCGTATGTACACTCACCAGTTTAGAAGCAACACCAGCCCAGTCACTCAAAGCAGCAAGCCACCACCTATTAATTATGAGGTTTATGGCTTGGCTTTCCATAGCCAAGCAGCCACACACTGGTGTATCAACTCCAGTTTAATGCTCATGCTTAATTTAAGATGAGGTCTGGGTGTCCACATTTGTGCTATGTGTGTGGTTATATTATTTTATAGTATAGTGTATTTTATAGCCAGCATGCACTAGAAAAGCATTAGCATTTGTTTCAATACTTAATAAGTAATGTAACAAATGATCAATGAATCTGCAAAGTGGAAGCTTGTTTGCATTCCACATGCAAAGTGTTAACCTCTGAGGGAACACATTGGGCCTTACTTTGTATGATAACTGGAAAGGATTGGAGATTAACTCTTTAACAGTGAGACTAATCACTTGAATATAATGACTGGATGCTAATGAGGGCTGCAATTATATTCATGGCTCTTGGAAGGAATAATTTCAGAGTGAGAAGCATGGTCATGTTTAATCTAATAAACATATGGTTTGAATGCTGTTCAAATTCCTCCAGACTCTTTCATATTGTGAGGGAGGGGAAAGTTTCTAAATCATTATTGCCCAAGAACCTAATCCATGACTATCAATGTAGAAATGGAGTGGACGGATCACAAAATTTGTTTCAATTCGCCATGGTTCACATCTATATACTGTATCACTTAGGATCACAGGATAAACAAATGTAGCTGAAATTGAATTGTTAAGACTTTTGTGAAAAGTTTACTTGTTAATGGAATATTCTACTTCTGTAATTCAAGAGGCACTACCTGGGCATTAGTGTGAGGCAGTAGAATCACTTTTGCCAAGGGGTATCTAGAGGTAAGCCCTCTAGGGCAAGTAAATATGCTGCTGATCTACTGGGATTTTCATATGCAGCCATCTCTACGGTTTACAGAGAATGGTCCATTATCTGGCCAAAGATGTCTCGTTGATGGCAGAGGTTAATGGAGAATGGCCAGGCTGGTTCAAGCAGATAGAACGACAATAGTGACTCAAATAGTTAACATTTACAACCAAGGTTACAACCAAGAAGATCATATCTGAATGCACATCAAACCTTAATGCAGATTGGCAACTGCAGCAGAAGACCATACCAGATGCCACTCTTGTCAGTTAAGAACAGGAAACTTAGGACAACAGATACATGGACAACAACAGAAAAACACTGGATGTTCTGATGAGTGTTGTAATGGTGCTGGTGGTGTATTGGCATGAGGGATATTTTCTCTGCACATTCTGGTCCCCTTATTACCAATTAAGTATCATTTAAACACCACAGCCTTCCTGAGTATTGTTATTGACCACATTGACCATGTCCATCCCTTTAATAGCCACCGTGCTGTCTTCTATGCTCCATGTCACAAAGCTCAAATCATCGCAAACTATCTACCATCAAAAAAAGCTTACAATTAATGGAAAATGAGGCATATTGTAAGTTTTATTAAAGCTGTATTAGTAATGTGTTATTCATAAGTATTAGTCACTTATATTCTCAGACTATATCTCTATATCCCTATATTTATTCTGTTTCTATAGGATGAGACAAAATCAAAAAGGTAAAAGGTAAGATATACCTATAAAGGTTATTTAACAAATTTTAAAAAGGTAATAACGACATTAATAATGCACTTTACTCAGATTACAGAGTACATGCAGAAAAAAATATGTAAGCTCTTGTATTTAATGACTGCTAACTTTAAATAGCAGCATTAATCACTGACTTGATCTTCCTGTGAAATAACACAGGAAGGCTGCTGAGCAGTCCTGATTTCAATGTTTGGTAGGTGAATCATGTTCAATGTATTTCGGATTACTTGATATTTGTGTTTAAGTCTTTATGCGTACTGATTTACTAGTTTGCCATTTATGTACATAAATTAATAAACTAGGCTACCGCATATGTGCTATACAGCTTTTGGGAGGCTTTATCAAATTAGTACTCAACTTGGGCCATGTCCACATGTCGTTCACGTTTCCATGATTCCAATATTCTATTGTAAGCATCCCTAAAGACAAAGTCTTGACCCCTCCTGTCTTTCAAACTAACATCTGATCTCCTACATGCATTTTGTACCAAAGCTGATGCTCAACAGCACTACTCAACATCCACAAGCACAATCCAGGATTAGCACTAGTTTCTGTCTTCACTGTGTTTCTGCTTTCTGCTATATATGTGTACAGCATTTGACAGTATGGCCTGAGAAACGTTCCTGTTGCAATTTGTGCAATATGTGAGAGCCATCTGAGAGATGCCAGGGGATAAATGAGTGCCAAACGGTGTCTGTAAGGTCAGAAAATATATGAATTACATCTACTTCTTATCCTTAGCTGCTACCCATGTTACTCTGTCATGCCAAAAACTAGGAAGAGAGCTTCAGTCCAGAGTCAGATTAAGGGTCAAAGGCTGTCTGAGTTTATTAATCAACTTAATAAACTTGCATTGATAAACGTACTGTGGTACTGTAGTAGCCTAGCACTTAAGGTACTAAACCGTGAACCAGAGGGTTCAAATTCTGGTGTGTGTGTGTGTGTGTGGCTCCGAGGTGTCAGCAGTATTGACAGACTATTGCAGAATGAAAACCAGGTCTGATTTTTGAGCAATCACAGAAATGACAACAGTGCTAAGGTTGTCACAGGGTTATGTACAAAACAGTGCAAAAAAGCTGCATGCTTACAAACAGATTAGAAATTACAGTGTGCTCAAGAAGTGAAGCTTATTGTAAACAATATTGGAGAAATATTCAATGTGGTAAATGCACATTGTAGTTCTACAATTACAGGCTGTAGTCCATGTGTTTCACTGCATACTTTGTTTGTCTTATTTACTCTGTCAGGACCCCCACATATTAGGTACTGTTTGGGTGGTATATCATTCTCATCACTGCAGTGAAACTGATGTGGTGGTGTGTTAATGTGTGTTGGTGCAGGTACAATTGGATCAGACACAGCAGTACTGCTGGAGTTTTAAAGCACCTCATTGTCTTTGTTAGGCTAAAAATAGCCCACCAGACAACAATATACAGCCACCAGCATCTTGTAGTCAGCATCCAGTGAGCACTAATAAGGGAATAGACAATGACTAACAAAGATTGTGCAGCAACAGAGTGGATAGTGAGTGAAAAGTCCAACAGCACTAGTTTGTCTGATCCAGTTGTACCAGCACATCACACACTAACACACGACCACCACATCAGTGTCATTAAAGATCCAAACAAACCAGAAATGATTGGAGGTGGTGTGGTGAAGGCAGAATGCATGAACAATATCAACATCAAACATAGTATTGTTTTATTACATAAATGCTAACAATGTACAGACATACTTCTCTGGTCAGCCAGATTCAACAGCACATTTACTCACAATGTACACTGCTTACAAAACTTTGGGGTTATTTCAGTATGGGATATTTCATTTTAAAGTATCTCCTAATTTATGTGAGCAGTATATGATTGTTTCCAACATACAAAAGCTGGGACAAACAGAGGCTTGGAGCTTTATTCATAATACAGTCAAACTAATAATACAGGCAAATGCCTGCTATTGCATATTCAGTTTAATTTCCAAACATGCTATTCAAATCACTAGCCTGCTATGACAAAGTGATAATGATACCAAATAATGGAAATAAGTGGTGTTCTGGCATGACTATATTTCTATTCTAGTATTGCTTTTACTTTTGCTCAGTGTTTGTGCTTCCTTCATTTCTAAAAGAAACACCATGGAACAGTAGGGAATGTGTTGGTGCTGACAGTTTTAGAGGGACACCCCAACCAATTAACTTCTAACAGACAGGCACGTAAACCAATGAGAAGGTTTCGTGTGCCACTATATTATGATTATATTATTGGAAATGGACAGATGGGGATTTCCCTTACTGCATAATGTAATGGACACTGAGCGCCTAATATCTCAATGTTAGAGCCATTACCAGAAACAATGAGCACTTGGATGGGGGTATTTTTTATACTTAGTGGCTGAAATCAATAACAGCCCTGTCAAATTCTGTCAGATTTCAAGTGAATCAACATGGTTTTCCGTTACTTGTTCCGTACAGAAGAATACACTGTCAACCCCAAATTTGCCATCATCAGAAGCTCTGTCCTTCAGCACCAGTAAGTTATGAAGTACATCAAACATTAACAACAAACTACAGTCCTTACAGCATTCAACTCTACATGTGATCAAATTTAGACCTCTGTGATGGCAGCATTGATGTAGAAAAGTACGTTGACATTTTATGCTGTTATTCTCCAAGAACATCCATGCATTTTTTAACAAATAATTGTGGCAAAACCACAATCTGCACACATTACAAAAGCACAGCTGCGGAAAAGATGGTACGGATAATGGACTAGTCAACCAAGTTTACAGTTGTACTATGAAATTTGACAGGATTTAGTAACCATGAAGTGGCCAAATTACCATCAAAGATTCATAGTAAAACTGTGAACTTTATGGTCAAACTGTGAAGGTTAAGGAATTGTCAAGCAATTTACAGTTTTACTGTGAAATTTCACAGTATATATTTTTTTTCTTGTGTATGTACAAACGCTTAAAAAATTCATGCCAGAGTAGGATAATAAACCAGTTGAAAACATGTACAAACTACAAAATGACTGAATATGGCATGATTATAAAATGAATGTAAAATGTAAACGTTTATGTTAATGTCACTTCAACAGTGTCCCATCAACGTTTTTCCATTTTAAGGTACGTTTTGTAATTTTTGTTAAACACAAATGCCACCGACTTCATTAAACCATCAATCTGCAGTACTGAATTCTGACCGCAAGATGCAGCGTTTCACATTTCTCCAATCTTTCCACAAGTGGGCGTCAAGCATTCATTGTGCAGCAGCAGTAACGGCTTTATTTTACTGCCACAAGTTCAAAGCAGACTAAATGCGGGGAATGTGACAAATAAATAAAAGTGCAACATTTAAGTTAGGTGCATAATAAGTATATACATAATACATTTATTTTAATTATTTAAATCAAATTTCAGGATTTCCTTCTCCACTGTGCTAATGAATTAAACCACTAAACCAACAGGTTAATTGGCAAGCAAGTTTGTATCAGGTTGGTAAAAAAAAGGCAAAAAAACACAACGAAATGTCACAACACTTTTACCCAACCATCGTAGTTCAAACCAATCAATTCATTTGGGGTTTTGCGGATCAGGATTGGTTGCCAATATTTACAAAGCCCATGGTGTGAAAGATTATTTTTTACCAGATGTCCCAAATAATCTGACTTTATTACCATAAATAAATTAAGATATTTTAGTACAAAATAGGATTTTGCTTGTTAGCAAAAAAAAATGACTCTATTGGTAAAAAATAATATATACTACGTTACTGTTTGTTTGAATGTTTAAAGCTGTAAGAAAAATAAATCATTTGTACTGGGTCTTTTCACAAGGAAAAAAACGTGTCCTACTTCATCTTTTTAAAAGTTTTTTGTTTGATCAGGTGATGTCATTTCACGTGTTTGAAATTTTTTTAATTTTAATTCTTAAATTATATAAAACAAAACCTCATTTATTATTATATATAACATTAATATTATAGTAAGTCACAGATAACATGAAATTTTCATACTTCTTCCACCACCAGTCAATGTTCAATCTATATCTGGAAAATAAAATCAAACAGACTTTGAGGTCATTTTATCTCTAGTTTGTCAGTATTGTTAGACATGGTTAACCACCTCATGGAGGAAAAAATCTGTATCTATATACATTACAAATTTAATTATCTTGTTATTTCAGCTGATAAGTACACGTTTATTAATTTGTATGCCACAGAATATATATATATATATATAAATTTCTGTATATAATTATGTATATAATTATGTTCTGTAAATTATGTATATAAATTTGGTTGATTTTGAACTGACCATATATTATTTTACAGTTTTACTATGGATTTGAAAGGTAAATACACACACACACACACACACACACACACACACACATATTCACACATCTTCTGCTGTCACTCATTCTGTCCGGAACATGTG
>JAUZST010003476.1:0-17134 GCA_034779995.1 Parotocinclus haroldoi | reverse complement strand
TCTCTCACACACACACACACACACACACACACACACACACACACACACACACACACACACACACACACACACACACGGCCTCTCTTCGTGATCTTTATGAATTAAACACCTGCTGCCAATCACATGCCCACATGACACACCATCTGCCACAGAGACCGCACGCTGATATCGCTGGCAACCACACAGGCAGCCAGCACTACTGTTTACATATAAATGCAATACCCAACTTACAAAATACACAATACATACATACACACTGTTTATACTACATACTGCTTTATGGGGAACAGCTGTACGCCTAATCACTCCTGCAATAATGTAATCAGCCAGGGCCTGAATACGGCAGATACTGTCCAGCAGCCCCAGGTAGTGTTCACAGTAAGCATCAGATTTGGGAAACCGTGATCTTACGGAGGGCGTACACATGCACTTAACTGTCCGGTCCGATTTTTGCAGTCTGTGCATGTGTGCGGAGGCGCTAGCTGGAAAAAACATGGTTGCCAGAGCTGCATATTCTTAAAGGTTTTCACTTCTTTTGGGTTTATTTACATAGCCAAGGTGAGGGAACTGGCAACCCTGGAATTAAATTAAACATTAAGCAGTTGCTGAAAACTTTGAGGAGGCTCTGCTATGTGGTATATACTCAGGACAATAAAGACTTAAAATCCGATTTTCTGCAGTTAATCAGTTAGGCGCATAGAAACATGCTGATTTTGACCGCTGCAGGATTGTTGGAAGGTCATAAGACATTTTGCAGAATGATGTGGTCATGTATACTGCATACTTCAGTCGAGAAATCAGATTAAAAAATACAGAATTTAAAGAGAGCTGAATTTACAATCAGCTATCAGATTTATCATAGCATATATATCCATGTTACAATTATAATCAATTTTTTTGTTGAAGCGGCTAGGATAATCAAACACGGTTGCCAGGTCCTCTTATTCTCAGTTGTTTTGTGTTATTTCTATAGAAGGATATGAAAACCTTGGAATATAATGCAGTTTAGCATTATATATGTAAGGAAAAAAGACGTGTTATGTTTAATTATTGAAGTTTGGGTCATATCCTTCTGTGAGATTATTGGCTGTTGCACTGCTGTACAAAGTACAAAAATGTCCCCCAATTAAATATCCCATAATTTTTGTGAGAAGTGAAGAAATCCTTAATTAGATTACTGACAAAATCAGATTTTCTGCAGTTATCACATGCATGTAAACACACAAACACATTTCAAAACTACAGCAAAACATTTGTGAACACTTTGCAACAAACGAGATTTCTACATTAATTTTACATTGTTCTGTGTTCTTACGCTACATGAAATTTGTATTTTGATTAGTAACCACTAGCAACCAGCACCCAACAATAAACTTTTATACTTTATATTAAATTATTAGTTCATTTTCTTGCAATATGTTCCTTCTTTGAAACTTTTTGACCCCTGAAAATTTGGAGTTAGCAGGCATCACGAAAATCTTTTTTTTTCATTTTACCAATGGTGGGTTTACGTAGCATGCTAGAGGGTGATTGAGGTCAGATTAAGGTCTTTTCAACCTATCGTCCTCAAGTGGGTTTCAAGCTCCTCTCCTGCCTAACAAGGGACCGATCGAGGAGCCTGCTTTTCTAGTTCCTGGTGTGAAGCTCTTAGTCACTGAGGTAGAGTGTTATTCTAAACGTGTTATAAGTAGGGGATAATTCCCAAAGCTCAGTTTAAGGAAATATCAGACAAGGCAGGTTAAAACTACATCAAAACCTTAAGCTTGTTTCCTGAACCATGTATTATTTTCCTATAACGCGGATGTTTTCTTACCTGCACCATGGCCACTTGTCAGTTAAACACTAAAGTTATGAACGTCGTTTGCTTCCTCATAACTGGAACTTAATATGAAACATTATTTATAACTGTAACAACACACGACCTTTTGCCGTTACATTACACAGCTGCATTCAGTTTCACATTGCAAACACTGACCTATAAATGAATCAGGATCAGAATCTAAAGTCAAATATGTTTCTTAAGACAAACACCTAAAGGTTCATAAATATGTTTTTAAACTGCAACACAAAACCGAAAAATTCAAATCATATGTTAATATATCTAAACATAATCCATTATATATCCATTCATTCTCTTCCTCTCTCTCGCTCACACACTCTCTCTCTCGCTCACACACTCTCTCTCTCGCTCACACACTCTCTCACACTCAGGGCCACTTTAGAGACACCAATTAATCATTTTCAACTTGCATTTACTGCCTTTTCCATTATTTAGTTGAATCTGTTCTGGGAACAGCAAAATGAAGGTAAAACCAAGCATTGAAAAAAATAGTAAATAAGAAATAGAATTTTTTCAAACAGATCAGGGCTAAAAAGTTTTATATCCTAAAACAAGTGGCAAGTTATTGTAAATAAAAAATAAGCATTTAACAACAGATTGCTTTCAAATATACCTACTGCTTTTAGAAATGCTTTAAAAAAAGAGATAATTTATAAGAAGTTAAAAAAAAAAAAAAACATTTGAGAAGATTTTCAATCTTTAAACACTCCAGTCCATGTACTGCATTTCTTAAAGCTGTAAACATGTGTGCGATCAAATGAGAAATGGCATCGTAAAGGTGTTTGAAAAAAAATGAGAAGCATTATTTAACAAGCCCACTTCTGCAAAAATCAACACTCAACAATGAACAGGGTTTAGTGTGATGTTTAAGGAAGAAAGGTAGGAAAGTAAGGTGAGGCTGCATTTGAAAGGTCGGGCTGTTTTCTAGAAGATAATCTTACTGTATGCATTCCCATTATTTGATGTTTTTTTTGTACACTTGGCTACCTCTGTTAAATATGAACTGTGAGGTGAACTAAATAACTGCTTCATCACCTTGATCCTCTGCTCTGCTAAAAGACTAACATATATAATAACAGTGCTTAGTATTCTGTTTTTCAGCACTGTTGCACTGCACATCTGCTGGCAGGTTTACTTTAACCATGCTAATATGAATGTTTTTTAATAGTATCAGTTATATTGTGCCATTGAGTTTTGGTAACAAAGTATCAGCAAATCGAGCCATCTAACACATACAGTTCTATACAGTAACTGCTGCATGAAAGGTGGTTGACAAAGAAGCTGAAGAAAGCGAATGGATGATTGAAAAAAAAACAAAGATCTTAACTATTCAAAGGAGGGCAAACCCAGGGTGGAGTCTGCATGTCCTCCCAGTTTCTGCATGGGTTTACTTCAGGTACTCCGGTTTCCTCCCACAGTTTAAAGACATGCGTGTTAGGTTAATTGGCGTCTCTAAAAGTGGCTCCTAGGGTGTGACTGTGTGTGCGCGCCCTATGATGAATTGGAGCCCCATCTAGGGTTGTTCCTGTCCTTGTACCCAGAGTTGCCAGGTGGGCACTTTTCTGCCACCCCGTGTAGATTGAGCAGAGGATGATGGATGGATGGATGGATGGAACTATTCAAATGTATTTCCAAATTCATATACTGGCAATAGTGCTTAAATCATGCTGTAATGCAATTTACTGCAGATAAACTAATCAAAAAAATAAACCCCCCCCTGATAAATCATCCCCTAATTTTTGTGAGCAGTATATTAAATATAATCAGATATGACATCTGCCTAAGATGGTCTAGCCCCACCCTGTCATGCAGCCAAAGCTCTTCTGTTGAGGCTTGGACTCCACAAGCCCTCTGAGGGTGTCCTGAGGTACCTGCAACACATAGATTTTAACCCTATAAAGGGAAGAGAAGTGCAGTTTTTGAAGCAGAAATGGTCAAAAAGGTTTGCTAACATTAGGCATGAAAATTCAGAGCAAAACCCAAGAAGTAAACAAACATGTCCAAACATGTCCTAGCTCGTCGACTCTAGCTGGGGACAACATTCACATGGTCATGAAACTGTAACCCATAGGCGCACGTTTGTTAATTTAGAATGTGCATCAACAACCGCCTTCCATGCGCAAACGTGCGCGCGCACGCAGACATCCTGCAAGCTTGCTGCCTAGGTCGTTAGTCTAAGCAGGATTTGCATGGCTGGTTGTGTGGGGTGATTCTGCAGGAAGAACAGCTTTCAACTACATTCTTCTGAGTGCATCCAGGAGGCCCCTGTTGAGTGTGTTAGCATGCACACTAATAATACTGATAACCATCTGATTGGTGGGCAAATTAAGCAAGTAGTCAAATACAATTAACTGAAAAAAAAGATCAATTAAAATCTCAATAGAAAACAACGAACTATAGAGAAATGAATAAATAAAGGTCTGGGTGGTGTGGTGTAGCCCTGCTGCCACACAGAGGCACCGTGAAACACACCAAAATGGATCTTCCTAGAACATCACAGGGATTGCGTTATTCCCTTTCACCACAACAGCTTACACAGACACACATTAGTTTTCATGAACAACAACAATAAACGTTACAGTCGTGTTTAACCTACATTTGTGCATATTTCCACTATCGTTTTACTGTAGCAGGTGCTCAGGTGGCCCGGCAGGGATTGCTAGCACATCACTCTTAGCACTCAGTCAGAGAACAAACAGGGAAAGAGAACAGCCAGAATTATTAAGGATCTCGTGGCCCAGGAATAGGTTAGAGATCCATTTACTCCCACCCTTTTATTTGCATTTACATTTACAACATTTAGCAAATGCCCTTATCCAGAGCGACTTGCATCTCGTAATCTTACAATTCAAGCAATGGAGGGTTATGGGCTCAACTGTGGCTGCTTGGAAGAGCTGGGGTTTGAACCCTGGACCATTAGGTCCAGAGTCCAGTACCTCAACCGCTAGGCTACCACAGTCTCCTTGTAGATCACAAAATAACAAAATATCTATAAACTCTTCAAATACATTTGCTACAATCAGTGTTTGACAATTCAGCAGAATGGTCCAAGCATGTGTACGGCTCTGAACTCCGGCCACCATCTCACTATCTGCAAATGTATCTTAAATAAAAACCTTGCCACTTAGCATTGTGCATGCTGCGTACATTAGGAGGAAATCCGATTTGACCCATGTAAACTCAGATTTCCTGTTATCACATTACTTAAGTGCACATCAATGCATGGATTGAATTATTGGCAATATCTGATTTTCTGCTGTCAGATTATTTGTGCGATTGCACTCAACGTGCGAGATGGAATTTCTCATGGTGCAGCATCTTCGATAAAGCAAAACTGGGTCGCATCTGATGGAACTTTGAAGTAGCGATTTAGCGTGATGTGCTAAATACAGATGGAGGAAGCAAACAAGTGCATGACCTGAGCTCTTGTGGTCTGGTTTAGGCCATTAATGACTTCTCCAGAGAGAGGAACTAAGCGCTGCTGGCACGCAATAGGAACCCACTTGTTTTGGGATAGGCTAAATATTTTCATTGGCTTAATTTGCCAATAGGCGTGGCAGCAGAATGCACGCTTCAAACGCACCAGCCTAAACTGCAACGGGATGAGGAAAGGAATGCCAGGCATGCTGTGGAAATGAATTGGAAATATTTTTCTGTGAAGCCACATCTGTGAGACTACCTCACCCTTCGGTAGGCAAATGGGTCTGCCTTGTTGGCCCACTCAAAGTGCTGGAATGTGAAGCACAATGACCGCGGACGTCCTCAGAGGGTTCTGGGTAAGGAGTGCCAAATTCCTATGCAAGTGAGTGGGCGTTCTAGTAAAAGGGAAGGCGCTTTGAATGCGCTCAGAAACAATGCATCATGAGCAAAGTCAGAAACCAGAACTGGTAGGTACAGTTCAACTAGAAGATGCGTACATGCATATTCATATAACGGATGTAAATAAGCACACTCACATGCACGCACTTTGCGGTTTGGTCCAGCCCCAAGACACATTGGCACTGTGCTTGGGGTCGTTTCACCAGCTGGTTCTTCAGCGACAGCGGAAAAGAAAGTGAATGAATGAATGATTTTTTTTTGGTCTATTGACTATAGCTAAATAATCCTACAACTAACCCTAACATTCATCCATCCATTATCTTCTGCGTAATCCACCCGGGGTTGCAGGCCAGTCGGTGCCCATCCGGAAACTCTATGAGCAAGGGCAGAACAACCAATGTGCCTATCCATTGTATTGCACATACGCACAGTCACGCACTAAGGGCCACTTTAGAGATGCCAATTAACCTAACACGCATGTCCTTTGACTGTGGGAGGAAACCGGAGTACCCTAAGTAAACCCACACAGACATGGGAAGGACATGTAGACTCCACACAAAAAGAATCCAGGCCGCCCCACCCTGGGATTGAACCCGGGACCTTCTTGCTGTGAGAACCATCCAAATTGCTATTAATTTGATTTTGACTGCAACTTCATTTTGTGCTGCACCATTCGCAAGGCAGGGTCAGAATCTGACATAAAACAAAAGCATGGACGCCTTGTGTGAACGGTTCAGGCCGTTTGTAATAGTGTGAGGTATATTTTCTTGGCACATTGAACATCCTATTACCAAAGAAAATTAAAACACCACAGCCGACCTAAGATTTTCCTGACCATGCCCATCCCTTTATGAACAAGGTGTACCATGTTCTGATGTCTAATTCCAGCAGGATAACATGCCATGTCACAAACTGAATAATCTCAAACTGGGGTCTTGAATATAACAACAGAGTGTTATCGTTACACAGAATCCACAGTCACCAGATCTCAATGCAATAGAGCACTTTTGGGATGTGGTTGAACTGGAGTCTGCAAACCAAAAGCAACCGTGTGAATCTAACACGTAAATATGGACCAAAATCTCTGAGGAATGTTTCCAGCAACCCGTGGAGTCTATGCCATGAAGATTTTAAGCAGTTCTGAAGGCAAAAGCGGCCAGTGTATGCACACGAACACGTGATGAATGTGGTTTCAAAAGGTCATATTCCTTCAGCAGCAATCATCTCCACCTGTTCCTTAATCAGTTATGATATCTGATTTCATCAGTGGCTACAATTACATGCAGAAAGTTCTGTCAATGCAAATTAAATCATTCAGATCTCAAGAGTGAGCCAAACAGCAAACGATGACCAGGAGAAAAGCAGGGTTATGAAGCACCCACCCTGGTGAGGTAAGTCTAATGTTCTGCTTTCTCACTGAGGTGCAGGAGGTCTGACATACTGGATGCACGTTATGTTACTGAAATGATGACGCGTGGTATAACGCTCACTTTTAAATAACGCCATAACACTGTCCCAGTTCAGGATGGTAACTAACCTTAAATTGTACCTACACTGTAGATCAAACGGCTTGATGACAAGTGTCCACTGGCAATTCCTGAGGACAGGGATTCCAATCCCAGCGTGCACTTGCGATGTGATTACCGTAACCTGCCATGAGCCGAGTGAATTCTGCAGAACGCTGAGCCATACTTGGCAAAAGCAGAATGAGGTGAAGTGAACGTGCCAAACAGGGCTGCTGTATTCTCGTTAGCATTCTAACACCATCCTGCTTTCCCTGAACTAACACGTTTTTACGGAAAGCACAAACAGGGCATGATTCCCATTTCTCATTGCTCAGTGCTAACTGGAAGAGTTGAATCAGACACACATAAATGGGATTAGTCAATTTTAAATGAGATAAAGAGAAGGAAAAAAAGAAGCAAACAGTCCCAAGGATGTAGGAAGACACTAAGAAAAGCAGCTCTTCTCAAAAACAGATGTGCCAATCAAAGTTTGGTAGTGTGGAAATACTTCGGAAACAGACTGGTCCAGTACGACAGTAATCTGCAATACAGTGTTTAGTTTAGAAATAACACAGAATAAGGGAACTCTGAGCATACCGTCCACCAAGCACGGATTAAGATCTCAGAAAGTACATATAAACACAACAGTGCTCATAGTTCAATAGGTTCGGGGTGTGCAATATGGCGCTAAAACAATATCACAATATATTAGGGGACTTTTGCAATAACGATATATTTGGCAAATACATTTCAACAACATACAAATGCTACAAAAAATATTTCGTACAAGGTATTTTTGACTTTCTTCGTATTCAATGACGTGCTTCGGCTCGAGGCGGTGAAGCAAATTAGACGCTTCTAATTAAATGGCACAACCTCACAACACGTAATACAATAGCCTTCAAAATAAAATTTCTATATCAATAAAAGAGATCGCATTATTTAAACTAACAGTTTTTACTTTTTAAAGCCATTTCCAAACCTCGTGGAATGCGAGCTCTCCTTACACATAAGCATGCGGCGCTCTGATGATCCAATTACCCCGTTACCATAAAAAGAAAACGAACCATTTGAGTGTTTGGAAAAGAGGTCACACACAAGTACCATTTGATTCAAATTCATGCATTAATATTGTCCATGTTTATTTTGTATTACACACAAGAGCGCAGAAGTGCTAAATCTGGAGATATGAGGTAGCGGTGCTACTCGTTCCGGCGGGATCCGGCTCAAATTAAGCGATGCACTGTTGTATTATTTTGCACATTTATTTCTTGTCGTTTTTAGAAGTTCAGCCTAAGAAACCGTAAAGCTGGAATTTGAATTTAAAGACCGCATGCGTGTGTTATTTCAAATAGCACACTGATCTGTGCTAATTAAAAAACAAAAAAATATAAGGACCTAGAGTTTCTTTTTGCTTTGGCTATGGAACACGGGACTAGTCGTGTAACCCCTTGTACCTAATAAAGTGCCTGGTGAGTGTATACAGCGTTTGGAGCTTTACAAGATTCGAGGGATCTATTGTCATTTTCTGAATAGTTGAATTGCTATTCTCCGGTCACGCGACATTTCAAGGAGTGCCTTTTTTTTACAGCAGGCGGCGGACTTCTACTACAAGAAGGTTGTGAGAAGGTTAACGTTATTTACCATGGAACATCCTGCTGCACAGGATTTAATCTCCGAGTCTCTGTGTTTGGGTAAAAATCATGACCGTGTTGTCTTTTCCCATTTGCATCCTTCAATTACTCATCCTTTTAACACGCTAACGGTTGACATTCCATTCCACTCCCCATCCTGACTGCTAGTGAAGCGTTGGTGTAAGTCTGCATCAGGACTGCTGGAACAAAGGAAGACCGAAACTCAGTCCTGCAGTCCTGCTACATTCCAGTAGCTGGTTTGTTTTGCCCTACTGTTGTGCTTGCGTAACAGGAATGATCCAGTCCTTCCTGAAGTTAAAGAGCAACAGAAGACCGGAAAGACAAACGTGCACTCGCGAGGACTTGAAGAACCGGTCCAGTGCATGCAGTCACTGCAGGTTTAGAGTGTTTATTTGGTCTCAAGAGCGACCTTTAATCCTGCATCAGCTGTGCTGCCTTATCTGGAAAGTGCACACGTGAGCACCCTTAAACCGGTGGCAGTGTCACGCTGGTCAGAATCACCGTATTTAGTATCTAAATAGCTCCAACAGATGCATGCATTGATCTAAACAGGATCTGAACTGCATGTTCATTTGAAGGTTATTACTTAATATATAGCAAACCTGAACAGGCAACAGTTCAGTAATCCAAAGACAAAAGCTTGTCCCTACAAATTAGGAGATTTACACATACTGGCCACTTTATTAGGTACACCATGCAAGTACAGGTTTGGACCCACATTTGCCTTCAGAAGTGCCTTAATAAGTAACAGCATCACGCACCTGCTGCAGACTTGTCGGCTGCACGTTTACATTGTGATTCTCCCATTCCAGCACATCCCGAAGGTGCTCTGTTGAATTGGGATCTGTTGACTGCGGAGGCTGTTTGAGTACAGTGAACTCAGGGATATGGTCAAGAGACCAGTTTGAGATGATTTGAGTGGTAGATGATTTGAGAGTTACACCAGCAGCCTGAACTGTCAATACAAGGCAGGACGGATCCATGATTTCATGTCATCTAGGCAGAATTCTGACCCCGCTATCTGAAATGTCCAAAGTCATTCTGATGCTCGCTTTGAACGTCAGCATGCCGTCTTGTCTATAAGCATGTTTGCACCAACCAGTCCTAGAGACTAATTTGGGAGGAACTTGGTCCCATGGAGCTCCCTGCAGAATTCATTTAGCTCCAGGGCTTATTTTGGTTTGCATTCGCACCGGCAGTAGGAACTAGCCGTGCGACTTTCAACTGCACGACCCCTTTGTTGCATATAGGTTTAATAAAGCCAAGACTTCACTGTACTTCACTACACTTGTTTTGCGCAAATATATGTTGTTTATACTTCTTTGAGTGTAAGGAAATTTAAAGGTCTGAGTTCAACAGACATTTATCTCGACCAATCACTGTACAGTTGCATCACTACATCTGGACCATACGCTGAACGTGGGTTTCCATTGCACTGTGAACAGTGGTTCAAGACTGTGTGTGGGAGTTGAGTAAGTGGACATCAATGTGCATCTTCAGTTCATAGATTATAAACAAAGATTATATTATTTCAATGTTTGACAATGAAGACCTGTAAGTAATGCCGGTTCAAATGTCAAAGACTCGTATAAACCCGTCAGAATGCTCATTTGCATATCGCGTGCTTCTGCACTTTTGATACTAACAAGTTACATCGTGCAAAATGTACAAACGTGAGCACATGCATCCGATTTTGCGTAGGGAAAAATTGTCTTCATTTCTTGCAGTATAAAAGGAGAAACCTGGTAGAAAGTGAAAACACCACTTGCACGCTCATCCTTTTACGACCCCATGACTATCTGTGAGTCCACATGCACGCAGACGTACACAGGAAGCAGGAAGTTCCTAATGAGCGGCCGCAAAGCAGTCTGCGGCCTGTGTGTGCGAAAACAAAGCCAAGACAGAGAAACGGAATAACAAACTCAAGCGAAGCACTTCCTCTTTCCCCCTACAGGGCACAAGACTTAGGAGTCAGGCTCACACAGGATCAAAAAGAGAAATACTACAAAGTGGTGTGATATCACGTCCTGTTAGGGCACGCCTGTCTGGTTTTTAAATGTGCGCGTGTTTGAGCGAAAGAGGATGTTTGAGAGTGGGTGAAGGCAGGAAGAACGGATGCAAGTCATCCCCAGCCGAGGAAAAAGTCCAAATATGTACACGGGGTAATTAAGACAGGAAGGGCAGAGGTGCCTACACAAGGGTTGAGCAAGAGCAGGAGCCAGACAATGCACAGCCTCGTATCTCTAACAGAGACATCTGCACAGGAGCATATCAGGCGCTCACACACACTCGTACAACGTGCACATGCAGCCACCGGCAGACTGTTCAGGTTCGGTCGGTTGCCTTCCGTTCTCAAAGGTGATGCCTGCCGGCGTTACACAATGCATGCGCCGAAACCACGGAGTTTTATTATTCGGATGAAGAACAGTTTTTGCCCACACTTTTTTCAAGCCGGGTGAAAACAAGAGACAAGCAAGAGACGAGGTCTCCTCCTCTGCACCTCATATCACATGGCATGCTTTCACTCCTGCATGAGAAAAGAGGTGCCATTCCTGTCGAGGCAGGGGCCTCCGAGGACAGAGAGTCTCCTGCACGTGTGCTATACATGCACTTATAAGGAATCGAATTTTTCAGAGAGCTGCACTTGCTCAGTTTGATCCTAAATCATGGCGCCTGTTGAAATCGCTTTTCTGTGTATGCACAATCAAATATTGCAGCACAAATACTATATAGAAAAAGAAAAGAAAAAAAAAAAAAACCGACCAACATTCTGTGTAGATAAAGTCACTTTACTTCTGCACCAAATCCTGCATCTGCACCAGCATAGGGAAAATGCTAATTAAATATAAATGCATGGTTTCTTACATTTCGTTTGACTTGTATTTCATTGCTGACGGTAGGTTTGTCCTGTTTACATGGATATACATTGAATACTCAGGTTATGAAGGTAAAGCATTTTCTACATAGATTTACATTTATGGCGACTTCAAACTCACAAACTCGGGTTGAAAAGCATTGCTTAAGGACCCAACTGTGGCAGCTTGGCAGAGGTAGCATTTGAACCCTGGACCATCAGGTCATCATCGCTAGGCTACCACAGTAACCTTTGTAACGTTGCCATTCCTTCTTAAAATATGTTCTGGCACTGAGAATACCAACCATTTAGTGATTCAGGTGTTATTTGGTCCCATTCTTCCTGCAAAAATGCCCTACGGTGTGAAATACGGACTACAGATCAGTATAATACCTACAACCTCTCGCTCCACAGCCACACCTTTGTAATGTGTGAAGCATGTGGTTTAGCATTATGCATTCCTGGAAAAGATGTTGTCATGATGCTCTAAAAATGTACTTTTCTGCATTAATGCTGCCACCACAGAAGGAAAAATAGCCTTTGGCTAGGGCACTGATACAACCCCATACGTTTTGGACTGATAAAAATCCTTTTTGTTTTTGCTCTGGAGCACGCCGTGTGTATTTATTTTTTTAAAAAACATCAGGAATTCAGTGCCTTTCTGGACATGGTAAACATAAAGCTATTTTTTTTGCACAGCAACATTTTAAGTGAAATTTGTGAAAGTATCTCCATATTGTAGAGCTGTAATATAAAATGTTTAATAAAATAATCCCTTGGCCAACTCTATCAGCTATCGATGGTTGACAGGTTCTTGATGCAGTGCCGTCTGAGGGTTCAGAGATCACTGTTCTTAAGCTTGTGCTTTTTATGCATTGAAATTCCTCCAGATTACTTGAATCATTTACTGATATTACTCGGTGTAAAGACAGAAATATGTAATCTGGAGCATTTACAGACATATCCACAGATTAACAGTTATAGGTCTTACAGCCAGGATCACTTTATCGTTGGTATGAATCTTTTTTTTTACGCAGAGTAACTGGTTTGCACCATCAAGTCAATTTGCACTCCAGTAGACTGTATGGATAGTGCTTCTAAGTCATCACTGTAGATCGAGACCTGGCGATGTCGTTGGGATAGGTTTCACAGGCAAGATTGTTTGGGGGATTTTCCACGGTGCAGCAACGGTGACCTCTGACAGCTTTGTGATCATTTGCTTCTCATATACAACATGCTTACTCCCTTGCCCTTTGTATTATATTGCAGAAGTTGTTTAGTTTGTCCCCACAACCAGGATCAGGACAAATCAGAAAAAAAACAGCCACCAGCTCAAGTGATGCAGCAGCGATTTCTAGCCTACCACCTAATAATCTATGTGCTGGGTCAAGGCTAGCACAGGCAGGTAGGGTCTCACACATGCAAGCCTGGTCATGCTTTCCTGAAGGGAGGATGGTCAAGGACTGTCCACCCACGCTGCAACAGTGATCTGTGCTGGCCCTTTGATGGCCTGGCATTCCATCCACGGCAGGCACCATATGTTCTCCAGAACAGGCACTGCAACTCCGTGCAAACCTGATCCCAGGTTAAAACGTTAAGAACAAACAAACAGTAAGAGACACAATGTAAACCCATTACTTATCTCCCTAACAAAAGCACGACGCCAACTAAAAACATCAGAGCAGAATCTGAAAGGCGATACACAACCCTTACACTACAAACACATGCCCCCGCATGTCCCAGTCCCTTCCAAGAAAGCAGTACTTGTTTGTTTACTAGAGCTTATCTACAGGCTTTCTGCAAAATCGGAATAAAATCCAACTTAAATGAACAACTGAATTAAAAAGGTACTAGCATAACACCTTGATTGGAGCCGGTAGCCAGTGAGACAGGTGGTATCAGTGTTCTAAAGAGCAGAACATCTGAACTGAAGCTGTGATTAAATGACGGAAAAGGAAACTATTGCAAATACAGTACATTAAAGAATATTCAAGTGTTATAGCAACTGGGAAAATGAAGTATTATTAAAGGGTGTGAGCGCTCAACACAAACTCTACTGTGCATGTTAGCCACTAGGACGCGGGGGGAACGTGCAAATTCCGTACAGGTGGAGTGCAAGGTCGGGATGGAACCCTGAGAACTCTGGAGACTACAGTGTCCTACACAGTGTAGACTACACATCGTACAGTCCTAAATTATGATTCTGGAGTTTATGCATGAGATTTCAGCCATATTTTAGCTTCTAAACATTCCTAGAACTCTGCACAAGTGCAGGCATTCGTGGAACTCTGAGCCCTTTTTCATACGTGTTTGCACCCAGACAGCCGTCTGACCTGTCAAAGAGCCTTTGTCATGCCGTCTGTGTAGATGTGTCACTGTTATGATCTCACACACACACACACACACACACACACCCCAACTGCCCATACACAAAACCCCAGTCCATGTTAGAAAAATCCACAATAAAGTCGAACATCTCTGCAAGCTCTAACTGTACAAACTGAACAAAAGGGCAGTTAATGTGTTTACATTATATACATAACAAAAAGACAGACAGTATGCATTTAGCATTTAGTGAGTCATGTTCCTACCATATAATTAGGAACCTAGTCTGAATCCTAGCTGAGCTAAACTGCACCCTGTATAATAGCCCACCTTAAATTACTGCCTTTGTACAAGGTTGTTGTGTCGGATATGCAAAAAAAACAAAGGAAAGGAAAGTGGTGCCACCTTGTGAACAAAATGTGTAATATACAAGAATTACATTTCTAAATCAGCAACTCGGGGCGACAAAAAATACGGATTTTTATTGTATTGGCTTTGAATGATTGCATTTCCCTCTTCAAATCCCTCACAGTGGTTTTGTTTGGAATAACTGATCCATTGTAACATACGGATGCTATTGATAAATAAAATAGTGTGAATATTTAAGATTCCCTACATTTGGTGACGTTATTGTCCACGTGTTTAAAGACGGACCACAATAAGTAAATACACTGCTCACAAAAAGGAGAGGATACTTCAAAAGGGATATGCAAAAACTAAACCAGTATATAGTGTGCCATCTACAGGACATTCCTAGTATTGCTTGTTGAACATAAAACCTGTAAATTATATATTATTATATATAATAATATTAAATACATTATATTATTATTTCTCAATAATAGCTATTCAGAACAGTGAACTTTAATTCTATAAATAATAAATAAAAAGGTAAAATAATCTTTATTCCGCTGCAATTAAAATAATTAAAACAAAAACAGTTTTAAATGCAAAGGGAGATGCATGCTTTTTCTGTCTGGTGTTAAAAACAAAATCTAACTGCAATAGATGGTGTAATAAACAGAATGTGTGTGACATTGTCAGTCTCTGTGATGCACATTCTGACATTCCTTCAGCACTCCTATTAAAAATGTAAACAAAAAAAAAAACCACAATGCACACACTCCAGCATCTGGTCTCTTTCTGGTCTTCATTACTACTATAATACATGAGAAGTATCAATCAGCCTACCTACTATCCAGAACACTGACCCTCTAAAACAAATATAGATCAATCAAATCAACACAGATTGAGCGTGTGTCACTGTAACGCAACTGACAAGTTAGATAAAAACGTTATTTTACTTCTACCTGCATCCTCCGGTTTCCTCCCATCTGTGAATACCTTACTTGTTTGTTTTATTCAGTGATTAACTACGAGTAAAGGGTGAATAAACTCAGTGTGCAAAAGATGTTCCCTTTCTTTTATTTACACTCATGCATACACAGCAAGAAACATACTTGGGACTGTGGTGGTCTAGTGGTTAATGTACCGGACTATGGACCAGAAGGTCCAGGGTTCAAATAGTTCAATCCCACCTCTGCCACAGTTGGGTGCCTGAGTAAGGCCCTTAACACACAATTGTTTGGCTTGTAAGACTGTACTAATTGTAAGTCGCTCTGGATGAGGGCGTCTGCTAAATGACATAAATGTAAATGTACGTGGAAGAAAACACTGAAAGTGGCTCCATGGCTAGAGGCGCCTGATTGAATCTGGCCGTTCCAGAAAGCCTGGGTGACATGTGCAGCTAGAATGGGAAGGGTTGTAAAAATCCATCGTGGCAACTCTCTAACAAGAGCAGCCAATAGAGGATCATCACCAACGTCACTGAAAGTAGGTGCGTTTTAAGATACCAGAACAAGATGGGTTTCCCCAGAAGAAATAATGCATGTTGGATTCCCATTAACCAGTTAGCTACTGGAGCCACTTCCCATAAGGCTGTGTATGAGAGTGCAGGATTAGACTCTTATTTACTTGTATTCTGGCACTGGCTACTACTGAATTGTACAGTCACTTTTGTAGTTCCTTATTGTGATAAGATGCAATGTTTGTTTCCAAACCAGTCAGTCTTATGAAAGTGCACGCTTGCACTTCATCTGGAGAGTAACGCTTTGGGGACAAAGGTCAGACGTGAGCTCACATTAAATTAGGTAGCGGGTCTACAGGAAATTATTTTCACAGAAACAACTTTGGTACTTGATGCATGATTCTGCTGTGACATGGATCAAAATATATATAAAGGGTAAGTTACATCCTTCAACAATTTGGAGCACTGCCTTTAGATCTCCACAAGAGAGCAGCGTTGCTTTAGAACAGATTGCTAGAGTTGCTAGAGAACATGCTTCAGCTCAATAAAAGCAAACTCTGCATTTACCAGATGGTTTTAAAAGTTGTTACTTTTATACAGTACTGTGACGTTTCAGATCTGTTGTTTCAACAAAGGGACTATGACTATAAAAAATATACACGCACATTTTGTTGTTTTTGATATACAAGGACAATAATTCATTGTCATATTGTCGACAATTGGACCCAAATAATACTCATAATACTCATTTCCACTCATTGTTATTTCAATCTTTGTGAGCTTTAGCTTATCTCACCCTTCACCCTTCTGGTTTCTTGGCTGCTGCCATTTCAAGACTACCAATGATAATCAAACTTTTTTGATCACACTACTAAAACTGCATACAAATTTATATTCTAATAAAAACACTGGAGAGATTGCTATATACAGTAATTACACCACTGCGAAAACAATAGAATATCTAATCTAATGGTGGCTTAAAACCTTTGCATTGTAATGCATATTTGGGAAAACACTAACTGAAAACTTTCTGTTCTAATCAGTTTTAAAGCACTAAGTTAAATGAAATGAGAGGCAACCACACCTTCACTGGAAATGACAGGTACATAGTCCATGCAGCCTTCATTCAGGCTGAACACACCCAGTCATTGAAACCTAAAGGTGACATAGGCCACACCCCTTTCACTGGGATTTACAGACACAGGCCATGTGGCTATCGCTGGCAATGGCAGCTACAGATACCACACCCCCATGAAAACGCTGAGGTTTAATGCCCGCAATCTTGTTCCTAACCTACACTGATAACAAAATGAAATGCTCCTTAAATAT
>JAUZST010003475.1:0-17136 GCA_034779995.1 Parotocinclus haroldoi | reverse complement strand
TCGATTAATCGTCCCAGCCGCTTATTAGGACCAAAACCATCCCGTCCCGATGTGCCCCCATTAACCGGATTCGACTGTATTTTAATAAACCAGCGTTTATGAAGCGTAGACATGATGCATCATGGGCAGCAAGAAAACTTTGATTTAGCTCATTAGCCTGTAAATACTCGATGCGTTTTGGGCCACCACCTTTAATAAACAGAAGCTTACTAAGCATAATATTACCATACATAATCTAAACCCTAAATCTGTGTTTCTTTAGGACCACTACAGGACTGCGTCTGTTAAATCTTTTCCTTTTCCATTCTCAGTGACCGGCGATTTCACCATCCCCCATTATAAGCAGCCAATAGAAGGTCACAGCCCGTCAGTAAATATAACTCACAATGTCTAGCATTTGTCTACGGTTACAGCAGTGGTGTGACAAGGTTTGCACTTGTCGCCTGCAGCCTGACCTATATTACAGTAACGCAGCGATGAGCTATGAGGTCGATGACTCAGCTACACTGTGCACTGATTGGTCTCTGATTAAGCTCTTAGAATACCCAGCATTCCTCACTTCCATGCCTCAGTGTGATCAGTGGGGCTGACCAGATAAACACTGATTCAAAACCAGTGAACATACGGTGCTTGTGCATGCCAGCACTCCATATTGGCAGGTTCTTAAAATCAGAGCTACACAAAAAATATTACTAATTGAATCCCTGGAATTCTACACCAGACAGAGCGTGATTTGGAAACGTTATAAGTTTTTCATTATGTTAAATCCAAAAAAAAATACTAACTAACACTCCTATAACGCTGATATCGCTCTGTCGTGCTGATTAGAAGAGCAGCCTGGCCGCTTTGAAAGGGCAATGGCGCTTTGAAGTTTTCTTCTCTTAACACGTGCTTGATGTCGTCATTGCATTGCGCCCAAAGGCGAAGACGGTGCTGCTTGTGAGAGAGCAAACAACCATTTATCGAATCATCAGGAACTTCAAATAGAGCGATCAAGCTGCGGTCAAGAAAGGCTTCAGGGCACTCAAGAAAGTCAAGCAAGTGCCAGGACCGTCTCCTAAAGAGGATGCAGCTAGATCGGGTGCAGAGCTTGCTCAGGAATGGCAGAGGGCAGGTGTGAGTGCATCTGAACTAGGCCACTCCAGGACCTTGAAACGCTTCTTACGGAGCCACTCCTTCGTTGCCCTGGTTGTGTGTTTCGGATTATTGTCATGCTGAAGACCAAGCCACGACCCATCTTTAATCCATGACGGCGTATTGTGTTACTTACTGGCATTTTTGAGACTTTGGACTGTGGACCAGGTCCTCGTGTGTAATTCTAGGCTGATTCCTGACCTTTCTCAGAATCATCTTTACCCCACGAGGCGAGATCTTGCTTGAAGGAAAACGCTGTTCCGTTCTTACCAAGCTGCTTGCCTATTACCTGTAGCCCATCCCAGCCTGACGCAGGTCTACAATTCCGTCCCTGGTTTCCGTGGATAGCTCTTTAGTAACGTCTAGGCCGCCCATGGAGGATGAGTCTTGGTTCCTCCCGAGGTTTCTTCTGACCATTTTAGGAAGTTTTTCCTTGCCACTGTCGCCCTAGGCTTGCTCACCTTGGGATCGGCCTTTTAAGATCATATAATATTGTAAAGCTGCTTTGAGATAATGCTCCGTTGTAAAACGCGCTATAGAAATCAAATTGAATTGAGTGGAGAGGTTTGGAGTGTGATTGATTGAGGGTGTGGACAGGTGTCATTCAAACAGGTAATTAATTAATACAGGTAACGAGTGCAGAATAGGAAATCTTCTTAAAGGAAAACTAACAGGTCTGTAAGAACCAGAATTCTTGCTTGTTGGTGATCAAATACTTATTTTATGCAATGAAATGCAAATTCATTAAAAAAAATAAATAAAAAAAATCATACAGCGAGATTCTCTGGATATTTTTTTTTGTTTAGATTCTGTCTCGCACAGTTCACAGTGTACCTATGACAAAACATATGCTGTCCAATTAGACTGGTCCCTTTTTGAGTCTTGATCCTCTTGAACTCTTCCATGTTGCGTTAAGAGAGAATTTACATTCTCTTAATTAATGCAGGTCTGTAGGAACCAGAACTCTTAATGTTGGGTAGGGAATCAAATACTTATTTCTCTCTGCAAAATGCAAAGAAATTTATATATAATATATATAATATTCTTTTTCTTGGCAATCGGACACGCAGACTTCATGAAAATATAGCAATTACGAGCCACTTTATTGTTTGTAAAATAGGGTTTAGCAGTAATATGCTAAAAAGAAATTAATCAGTCACTTCAGGCAGTCATGTTCAGTCACAATAATGCATCTAAAGTACGTTTTAAACTCATTTCAACAGCACCCAGATAATAAAATAAGCACTACAAATAATAACAGCAGTTTGCACTGTACCTTGATGAGGTGCTTGTTAACCCATTTCGTGAAGGTTTTCTTCTGCACCCTGTCTCGCTCGTCTGCAAACAGAGGCAGGGAGAGAGTAGAAATGGAGAAAAGAATGAGAAAATGAGAAAAAGAAAGTTAATGCTGGAACAGAACAGAACAGTAGCATCATCATTTTGACACGGATTATTTAGAGAACTCCGCTTATTCATTCTGCAATTAAAAACGCAGTGAAGAAAACCAACCTCAGCACTCAAGCAATGCAGAGGCAAAGCAATCCAGCATGTAATTGCAATACCATTTCAGAACTGGCATGCTCTGTAACATTTAGCTATACTGAGTTATGCTTGATGAAATATGGAAACTAGGTTGAAAGTCAAAAATAGAGGAGCTTGACAAGGGAGTACCAACGATTCTGATTTCTATGACCCACATATTCCAAGACCTTGAACACCTCCATGGGACAAATATACTCATTAACCAAATACGATGCACACTTCTTCTACATCTCTTTAACAATCTGATGGAATTGCAGAAGCAAAGCCACCCTTTTTAATCACTCGTTTCATTTCTAAAAGGGTAGATGGATCAAATAAAAGAACCTGGTACGGCAAAGGTTTTTCCACATTCTTATTATAGGATTTGTACCGAACCCATCACAAAACAGCCCATCGCGTTTTGTTATGCAATGCAGTCTGTCTATTACCAAAAAGAGGCAAATGAGTTCCTGTATGAATTGCTGGAGGAAATTCCAATGTATTTTTTAATTCATAAAACTTGATCTATTTTAATAGAAGAGAAGCATAGTTTTAAAAAAAACTTTTTTTTTGTTTCTTTTTGCTGGCCGGGACCCTCCACTACGTGGCTAGTTAATACAACCCTTAATCCCTTAGGTGCTTAGCTCTTTCATAATGTATCCCGGATCACCACGGATTAAACTGTCACATACAAATGACTGTCAAATTCCAATTGCTCATGAGGAACTGGTCTAACCAATGCAGTGTTGACTCATTCCAGAGCAGTGAGGCTGTAGGACCCAGAATAGAGCCCGACACACCAGCCCTGGGCGCACGTTTCACCCATCCACAATTCCCGCTCTCACAATTTCTCCCCCTTTCGTTACTCCCCCCCCTCACTGTGAGTTTAGTTTATGCCGTTGCTATGGTGACTCAGTTACTGAGAAGCCATGTGGAAGAGTCTCAGCGCTCGGCCTACTTTAAGACAGGTATACATGTTCCGTCATACTCAAACCTGCGATTACTGGGCACTGTTCAAATATTAGTCTTGCACGGAGTGTCTGCATATTTGAGTATTTCTCAGAAAGTTTTTTTTTCCCCCCGCCACCAGAACTCCGGAGGAGCAGGTAAATGTGGTGCACAGGTTAAGGAGGCCGTTCGCATGGAGGGCGTGGTGAATTTTGACACTGGTTCACAAGAGCTATTCACCACGGGACATGCTTGGCTGCTCCGTCATCTGCTTTAAGCCTTTGCATTATCTATTGACATGCACAGCGTGCGCATATTGGCGTCCGTGTGGATTCACGCCCTTCTGCAATCGAATCTGTTCCAGAGCGATCTCACGAAATGATAGAGATGAATAAACTCCGTCCCTACACACTTTTTTATGAATGACTGAGATGTTCCGGAGTAACCAAGCTGCTGACTGGATGTTGAAGATCACGACAAAACTACGGCACGCAGAGGGCGTACTTTGCCATGTAGCTCATCGCTACACATGATTTTAGCTATGGGACCCAGGGTGGACGCTCATTTCCCATCATCCTTTGCAATAAAATATACACAGTATACAAACAACAGTTTTGGCAACTACAATCAGCAGAGTGACAGCCACAGAGCGGCACAAATTCCTCTACACAGTGTGTCTTTGTGCTGTTACACTGCTACACAACCCCTTCTAACCAACAACACTGCACTGTAGTAATAACTAAACATCTATTATTATCACAAGCACAAGACATAACAGAGACACAGGCAAATGATCAAGGATGTAAGAACGTCTCTCTCTCTCTCTCTCTCTCTCTCTCTCTCTCTCTCTCACACTCTCGCCCAGAATTAGACACTGACCTGAGCAGCACATGAGTGTGTGCAGGTGAGCATTGAGCCTTTGCTCGTCATAGTAGTCCGGCCACATTCTCTCACTTCACTTTCATTCCTCTTTGAGTCCAGAGTTACAGATCCTTGCACCACGTCATCCTTACTCTGGATTAAGCTCCAGAGAAGGCCGAGTCCTTCCACCCGAGGGAGAGCTGAAAACCATGGTTTGTTGCCGTCACGGCCATGCCTAGGCTGAACATGTTTCACATTGGTTCCCACGTGTGCATGTGTCACACTCGAGAGAGAGAGAGAGAGAGAAAGAGAGAGCTCCTCCCTCGTGAAGACTAAAATTTCCCCGACATTCACAGCACTGTCAGTCCGTCAGCGCACTATCACAAACAGCTGTGCGCACAGGCAGGAAAAAGCTTTCAATATCGCCGTTTCTTCCAAAAAAACAAAACAAAACTGAAAGTGAGGGACACTGGAGGGGGGAGGGGGAGGGGTACGGGGTCCATACATGTTCAGTGGACTGGACTGTTGAGTCTTTGATCTGAGATTCTAAACACTATTTAGATATTTAGCATGTCATCTCTTTTTTTTTGCTCGATTGATACATTTCGTAATACAGCCTTAATTCAGATGGGCCCAAAAGGATATACACGAGGAGGCGTGGTCATAAATCCGGGAGGGTGGAAGAGTGATCACAGTTCAGAGAACCAAATCATCATCCAATAGGAATCACTAGTACTGGGGGTTGAAATAATAAATAATTCTCGATCAATCAGCTCCATGATCGCTCAAAGTATCCAGTGAGAGGATTGCTTTCAACATTCCTCACATTTTACTTTCGATTAACGTTCATGAATATTTAAATGACACCATTCTGCATCCACATTACATTCTGTGAAACAGGTAGTCGACTGAAATGGACATTACCCTAATCACATCGTCTGTTTAGGGTGCAAATGCAACAACGATAAAGATACCGCTCACAAAAATGAGGGGATATTTCAAAAGGAACCCGATTTTGCTTTACCGTACTGTCACGACCCTGCCTAGGGGACAGACATAACACTTCATAGGATGGTCTTACGGACTGTTGTTTGACCGAAAAATGTATTGCGAACAACAAGGAAAATTAGCGACTCGGTGAGAACGCAAACTAGTTTACCCAGTTAAATGATAGGGGTGGGGAATTGGAAACGAGCTCGCGATCTGATGCATACTGCGAAATATTGCAGTATTACACATGGTTCACTAATTACAAGTTATGGTGTACAGTCTTACAATGTTTTCCCTTCCTTCAAAAGCACCGAGATGAAAACCTGTTATCATATTGCGATAGATTGTTGTAGCGATCTTTGGCACAGCCCTGTTAAACGACATGCACCCAAACAAACGAACGTCTTTAACTCCCGCCTTTGCTCTTGCATCCGCAACTTGATTGGCAATACAGAGTGAGCAGCTGTTTACCGATTTTTACTTCCTATTAAGATTTATTATAATGAAGAGCTCGGTTGTTAAAGCGAAAAGCTTCAACAGATGGCATATGCCTGTAATAATTGAGAGAGAGTGATATGGAAGGATTGAGACCCTCCAAATTGTTCTGCCACTATCCTGATACCGTGATGCTGTAATGCTCGATCATTCTTATCAAGCTAGCTTGTCCACCACTAGTAACAGACTATGCTGAGGTTTCTCGGGGATTAAATCAGGTCCCCAAACAAAAAAATTAAAATAACAAAAACAACAATGACTACGCAATCCCGGGACATGTGAGTCAGCACAGCTGAGGTACAAGTAGATCCAGCCTAAGAGCATTGCATCACAAATGCAACACAACAGCACAGCCAAAGACAAAATAATCAGCTGTAGCCAAGCTGTCTGTGTAAGCCTTTTAGTGTCCTGGTTAAACGTCTCCGTTTCATGAGAGTGCAAAGGCCAAACGGAGAAAGCCTGCCTATCCGACCACGGAACAGCAAGCGCCTGAAGGACTGCTCTGTAAATAAGCACACCAGCGTGCACACACTCTTCCTTCCTGAAAGTTATATCTTTAGCACAGCAGAAACTCCTCTTCCGTTAAACTCTCCTCCTCTTCCTGGCGGTAGACATGGGGATCCCGAGTCCTGTTCTCCACCAAACGCTCCTCCTTGCGTCCGTTCTGCCTCCCCTGTACCGTGTATCTACTCCATTTCTTTTCTGCGTAGCTCCGTTTCTCTCTCTGCAGTCCTCCAAACTATAAATATCAGCCAGCTTACACTAAGAGCTAATCCCACGTGACACGCTTAGTCCTCCCTCTCCCTTTCTCTCTCTAGCATTATCAGTCTGATCACTCGGAGTCCGGAGTCCACGTCTCCCTTTTTAACAGTTATTTAACGCAATCCTTTATTCGTCCATGCTTACGGGCTTTAATAATTCTCTCTCAATCTCTCTGTCCGAGTGTGTAGTGACGCTCGAAGGCTGGCACACTGTGTCCATCCTCCACTATGAGCAGCAGAACAGGCTAAACCCAAGAAAACATTTTGATCAATCACGAATATTCTGGAAGAGGGACCAGCCATGCTGAGCTTCATCTGCCAGACAGCCTGCATCATCCCATTAGCTTCTATTACATTTAGCCTCCTTGTAACCACTGACCTTCGACACAAACCAAACTAATTCCAAAGCCTATACTGGAAATCACTGTGCACAATCATAAGCGGAACCCCGGTGCGTCACAGGAACCTGTAACCACACCACCCAAGCTTTATATTACAAGCCCAGTCTTGCATTTAAACCCAACCCTTCAGAGACTTCAGCTTTCCTGGTCCAGGTCACGTGTGCATATTGTATCATGTGATGCATTGCCACGGGATGATCTGTGGTAGCCTAGCGGTTAAGGGACTGGACTCTGGACCAGAAGATCTAGGGTTCAAATCCTTCCTCTGCCAAGCTCCCACAGCTGGGTCCCTGAGCAAGGCCCTTAACCCACCACTGCTTGGACTGTAAGCCTGTATCAGTCGTAAGTGGCTCTGGATAAGGCCGCCTGCTGTAACGACCCAACCTTTCTCCCTCAGACAAAGCCAGTTGTGTCTGCATGATGCAATTTGGACGACTGATGAAGATTGAGGTTCAATCTGGCTAACGGGCATTGCAAAGACTCAAAGTTCAGACTCGAAGTTATTCAAACTGCTGTAAAAATGCAAAACTTTTTTTGCCAAAGCCGACTGAAATCAGGTCAATGGGTACATTATCAGTACTCCGATTAGCAGGGTAAAATCCAGCTCCGATTCTTTACTCTGATTTCTAGATCAGACTGCCCCGTGCACATAACCACTTCAACAATCTCACAAGTGCAAAAACAATGGCAGATTATTAGCCAAGTTTTCCTCGAGGCAGTGCTAATGAGCTCCTTGGGGGTAGGAGGTAGGGGGGTAGTTTCTCCCAAATGAGTCCCTAGAAATTGTTTGGAGAGAAAGATGGGTGTGCCACACAAATAGCTGCAAATAGCTGCTTCTGCACATGTGGTAAATTAGCATGTTAGGATTAAGTACAAACACTTAAATTAAGAAAGCACAACAGCAGCCAGATCCGAGCTCTGGAACTTAGCAACGCTAGCTATGCAGAACTGTGGAACTGTCCTTTTATCTGTTCTGTACACTGCCGCAAAGTTTAATTGACCATAATGATAAAAGGAAGGAATGTATTTTGATCAGAGCGGAAGATGTTGACAAAAGAAACTGTAATTAGGGTTAATTATAATCAACACGCGTAAAGAATAATTGTGGCAACTAATACACTAACCGCATTATCAACTGTCATAATTATCCATGACTCTACCTTTCCAGGTAACCCCGTGCTCCTCATTATGATGTGAACAGTTTGTAAATATGGCTCAACTAACGCTAAACAACTTCAGAGCGTTTCCTTCATGTTTGTCAAGTTTACTGCTGTTACTGTTAAGCAGTGGTTCAACTGTAGGACAAACAGATGCACTTTGTAGGAATGTAGAATTTTGTCTAACACCCTTTTTGGAACATGACCACAATCAGATCGTGGCCAGATCAGAGCAGATGGTCTGCATGGAGGATTCAGTCAGCAGTACCACTGATGTCATAATGTGTGGTGCTCAGGTCGGTTACTTAGGTGCTGCAACGTCACTGGGATTTCAAAACCCCTCGGTGTTTCTGTTGTGCTCAGAATAGTTACGCAACTAGGTACTGCACGTTAAAATGTTTATTCGATCTCATCGCTAAACTACGCATGTGCGCTGTGCGTTTCTGTTTTGTGAAACACCCGAAAAGTTACATGATTTGGGATGACAAAGGATGCCACTTCACCAAAACATCACAGGGCGTGCCTCCCAACGCAGGGTTCCGCTTCCTGTTTCTGCTATTAATAAACTCTGGTTCATGCAACACACTCGAGCTGGGGAATATCATTCCAAATCAGTCATAGTTTATTTTTAGATTATCGTTTCTGTGGTATGCTTCTAAGCCCCAGCCTGTGTTTTGTGACTTGGTCAAGCGCGAGGAGAGAGGAGAGGTCACAAACGGCAGGCGGTGTACTTTCATTTTGACCTTTACTGTATGCAGGACTTCAAGTTAAAACCTTAAGAACTTGAACTTTTAGTTGGACTAAACTTTGTTCCTGAAGCATGTGTTTAAAACACACATTTGTCACTGGGTAAACAATAGCTTTTCTAAAGAACACCGATTTTAAAGCACATTGAAAAAAACAGATAATAAACCAGATATAACTAATTACACCAACATATTGGGTTCGGCAAATTACCCCCGTCATGGCTATTGGCTTAGTAAAATGTTATTAAACACTTTAGTGCAGTTTAAGATCTGTTATTTGGAACCTATTTCATGCTTGTTGAGCTTTCTTTAAATCTAAGTACAGGCGGGTGATCTGGCAAAAACAAGATCTCTTTTTCATAGGCTGGATCACCATGGATATTTATCATAACACTATTGCATGTTGGTATCTAAGAATAACCTGCAAACTGAACTCGACAACCAAATTAATTTCTCAATTCTAAAGTGTATAGTGCAAGCTGAACAGTTACCCACCAGAACAAACTACGGCGTTTATTTATTAAAAAAAATAAAATAAAATCACAAAATGTATACAAATGTATTTTAAAAATTCATTCTAACAATAAAGGAAGGTTATAAATCATAAAATATTAGGATTGACAGTAAACAGTGCATTTACTCGGCGGATGAACACTCACCAAAAACCAGAGCGTCGGCCGCCTGAGTCTCTACTCGCCCACGTGACACGTTTTTAATCTGCGTTGTTGTGTTCCCTGTTTGTGAAAGTTTCATTATAGACCGAATTCATTCGAACCCTGCGATGAAACCCAAACGTTCTGCAAGTTCTACCGCCAAAATAGCGCAGAAATACTTCAATAAATAGAGCGTCCCTACTTGGAACGTCCTGGAACGTAACCCCCGCCTTAAACGAGGGAACAATTTACAGATATCCATTAAAAACACGTAAGAAATTCATAAGGAATAAGCCTAGACTTCCTTTAGTGGCATATACATGCACATAAAACACTGCTGCACCTTTCCCCATAGCCAATATCCACCACAAACCAGTTCTGAACACAAAATCACAGTGGTGAATCAGATTTAGAAAACCCTGGTCTGGACGTCAAGAGTCAAGTGCCTGTTACATATGCATGGTATCAACTGCAAAGGTCGTTAAAATTCACATCACCTTTTTTGAGAACATATTGCATTTCCAAAATGCCTACATGATGTCACATCCATGACGCTTTTAGGTTGCTAGGTGTTTTATACAAATAATAACTATAAAATAAGGGTCTATGCACTCTTTTAATATGACAACACACATTATTAGTGCCATTTACTGAGAAAAAAAAACTGCCGGTTACACTAAAAGCACTGACTAGTTTCAATACTGACACTATTTACACGAGGCATTACACAGCATGCTATTTCCATTTGAACCACAGGGGGCGACATAACCTTGGACATGACAATTAAAAACGCATCTTGTCAAGTGTCCTGAGTAGTGTTACCTAAACAGAAGGTTCTGTCAAAGTTGCACGTTTTATATCTTTTTAGCTTCATTTCATTTTAAACAGCGTGTTTATCAGAATCATTTTATGACCATATCATGTATTAAGTCACCATCGGCCATCAGAGAAACGCTAAAGCACATCAAATGTTAGAGCATTCTGTACATAAACCCAGGTATAATGTTTAGCAAATAGTTCCTTTTACATATTAAAGCAACACAAGTTAAAGGAGACGAGTCTCTGGTTACCCAACATGCAAAGAACATTTCAAACGAAAAGTTACAACCAATGTTGTGTGATATTTTAAACGACGTGGCTAATCTTTGTCCAAGTGGCTGGACTTTGATGTTTTATTCTTTGTTTTTTTTTTTTTTTTGGTAGATGTGGTTGTAGAAATACAAGTCTTCAATTTTGATTTAGACTTCTGCACTTGAACTAATGAAAAATATCAAATAGACGGGTTCACGTCTGTATCCAGCTATAAGGTCACCTAGATCCGGATATCTGAATTATTTTATTGCTAAAACTAAATTAGTGGCTCACATCTTCGCCAAGGAAATGGGTGCATGCTTAATTCAATTCAGACTTGTTATTTAGGCGTTTGCTGCTTGCGAGAGACCAGACCACATATCAGCACACCAGTTATCACTGTGCCATCGTCTATAAAGTAGCATTCAAAACAGTAACCTAGTACAACAAATGGAGTAAAGGCATTTAAATGCAGCTCATATTAAGGCCGAGATAAAGGCAAGCTAATTACTGTAGTAGGTAAGCTAACATTTCCCACAAGACTACTCATTAAAAATAGCTTAATAGAGCAACAGAATCAATATTACTAGGGTTATAATATTTCTTATTCTCCATACTGTAGACCCATGTACTTTGATGCTCTGGTAATTTTATTATTACTTAAGTGAACACTAATAACAAAGTTCCACACCTACATGACAGTAATCTATCAACACATTACCAGCAGCCCTAATTTACCAAAAGCTCACAATGCAAAATCGAAACAATCCAGCTCGCGTGACGTAACACAAAGCGAACGCATGTGCTGTAAACGGCCACAGGCCTCCTTCTGCGTGTGTAACATTTCATTTACAAATTGGAAACCCCTAAACCCGTGCAACCCCCCCAGAAAGGGGTTGGGGAAGACTGGGAGACAGACAGAGAGAGAAGCATGGAGATGCATCGTACCATTGAGCGCCGCAGCTGCAGCCTGCCTGCGTCTGCGGTAGAGCCACACGCCGGCCGCTGTGACAAAGTGCGCCCCCACGAACAGCACAGAAGTCAATACTGCTGCGTCTGATGAATCCATCTCAATCAGCAGACAGTGAGGCTTAAATCTGTTCCGAAGCATATATAACTAAAACCGGGATGAGTCTGAGAACCAGCGACGGGAACGATGTACGCCGAGACGTCCCCCCACTGCTCAGCTACGATACGCAGGCTTCGGCGACTTCACCGCAGTCCGACTGCCACCAACCCGCTCTTTTAGAAATCTTTTCTAAACTTCCTTTCCTCTGAGCGACAAGAACAGGTGAAGATAACGTCCCTACGGCTACTCTTTTCAGTTGTTCACTGAACACGTCCGATCATCTGTACGGAGTCTGGACTCAACAGCAATCCCTTTTCCTCTCCCTCTCAAACGGCCTTTCAATAAATGCCTTTCTCCTGAAACAAGCGCCTGGCTCTCAGCAGCTGCTCCAGCTCGCACGTAATTACTAAAATAGGAAGGAAAGAAAGAACAGAAACGATAGGAAGTTCAAGAAACACAACCCTGTCCAGTTTATTCATTTTGGTGCCTGCAGGAGAGCGCGTGTGCGTGTGCGCAGGCCACGCAACTAAGACTTTCTGTTTGTGCTTGTGTACCTTCGTTGCCATGCCGGTGCACTTCCCTTCACTGCCATATTCTGTTCAGTGGTCGTCCTTAGCATCCGGTGTCAGCAGCTGGCGGGATCCCACTGAGCACAGGGCGACGAATAGCACTGAAGGGCGTGTGACCCGCACGTGTGCGCATAATCGCTGCATGCTGGCATGAGGACAGCAGACGGGCATCACAGACAAATGTTCTGCCATCAGTGGTTCTGGGTGCACTGACAGGAAGGTCGTGAGAGGAGACATAGCTACCAGATAGCCATGTTGGATTAGAAGTGCTGCAGCGCTGCTTAGGTCTTAGCCTGCACTATTGCTATGGAAGATATGCTAAGTCAAAAGTCACAGGACATGTTCCCGTGCTGCATCGTGGACCTTTTCGCAAAAGCTGCCCAAACCGCTGTTGAGGTTTCTTCGTCTGCAGCGGTCTTCGGACGGCCACTCCATTCCATCACATCCCAAAGGTGCACTACTGGATTGAGATTTGGTCACTGTGGAGCCATTTGAGTACGGCGAACTCATGTGCATGTTCTTAGAAACAGTTTGAGTTGACTTGTGACATGGTTCGTAATCCTGTCGGAAGAAGCCAGCACGAGTAGACGTCACATCACTGTGGTCAAAAAGATATGGGAACAAACATGGCCCAAAACAATGCTCATAGGATGTGAGGATATGGTGTTTAAGGGACGTCCCGTTGGCATTAGGGCAGCCTGAACTGTTGATAGAAGAAAGGATTGATTCGTGCTGTTATGCTGGTTAGACCAAATTCTTACCCGGAAATCAAGACTCATCAGGCCAGCCGACGTTTATTCAATATTCCATTGTCCAATTCTGGTGAGCCTGTGTGAAACCTAGCCTCAGTGGCATGTTTACAGATGTCAGGGGTGGCATAGCGTGTGCTCTTACGCTTCATGCCTCCTTTGTGGTTATTTGAGTTGCTGTTGCCATGCTATCAACTTGACTCAGTTTGACCATTCTCCTCTGACCAGTGCAACACGGCATTTTTTGGGCCGTGAGCAGCACCATCATGCTGTCACAGAATATCGTGCAAATATTTCAGGCACTAAGCAGGGGAGTTCCAGTATCCAGTGTCCTCTCTGCCCTTTGTCACAACCAAGCCACGTCTAGTCAACCGGATCCCTGACACATCATCTGCTCTTTCAGAACTGGAGCAAGAAAATAAGAGCGAGATAGCAAAATGACAAAGAGGGTTGCTCAGAAACGCAGATTAGCGTGACAAAAAAAAAAAAAAAAAAAAGAGTTGGTAAAGAGGAACAACCACAAATCTGCAGCTGGCTGTGTGATGTCACTGTGGCACCGAAGTTACACCCTTGGTTTGCACATACGAGAAGAAGCGAAGAAAAACTGGCCAGCGTGTACTGCGGACGCAAATGTATTTCATGTCTATAACAGTAGTCATGTTTTTAGAACAATCCCTCGCCTTTACTCAGTAAATGAGTACTGGGGGTTTCCCTGGATAGAAACACGCTACACCCCCTACGCCTGTAACCAGGTATGCAAAGAAACACTAAACCTCAGGCACGCGCACCAAAACAAGTGGTACTAGGTACAACAGATGCTTGGCAGGGAAAGGAACAAACAAGTATGAGAGAGACAATACAAGGCAAATAAAACCAGGACAAAAAAAAGATTTAGAGCAAACAAATGTGAAAAGAGATGACACGGCAGTGTTATTGCAGGGCAGCGGGTGTTTGGGCACGACTGTGAATGAATCCATTCATCAGACAAGAAAATCCCGCCCCACACATGCCGACACACACCCACAAGCACCCAAGTCATTCCTGTACTAAAAGAAGCAAGAAGGAAGAGCTGCTTACCTTCTATGACCTTTACACACCTGTCCCACTTGGTGGACCTACTCTCGCTTTACGAGCGGTTTCGTTCTCTTCACGCCAACATACTGTATATTATGTACGCCGAGCACGCTAACAAGGTCACACTGACATTTACAGGTGCCACCAAGTCAACAACTAGGTCCTCTCACACCATGCATAATATGGCCTAAAGCATTATCTGATTTTCAAAAGGTCCTAAAAGTAGAAAAAACAATCCAATTAGAAAAGGAGATGAACGCATTGTACCTGGTCGTTTATTTCAGGGGGAAAAAAAAAGATGCAGGATTTCGTACTTGCGAGTATGAAACCTCTATGATAAGTAATCCATTAGAAGGGCGAAATTAGAGTCAGGTCTCATTCAAGGAGATGACAATTCGGTACAAGTGGGCAGACTGTTGCATTAAAGGAACAGGAACCTGTCAAAGTCTGACCTTCAGAACACATTTATCGACATGAATCATGGTATGAAAAAAAAAAAAGCTTTCTAAGAACCGTAGGAAAACATGGAAATATGAAAATATGGAACCCAATACAAAAACAAGGCACGTACAAGTACACACAGCGTAACTTCTACGCAACTAAAGGCATCTCTCACGTTCTGTAAAGTGAGAAATTAACCCTCAAGAATCCTTAATAAGAACACTGCTTCCCATCACCTGGAACGTGGGCAAATCCAAAAGGCTGTTGGAAAAATATTTGCCGATTAGATGAGTTCCAACATCGAGCTTTTTGCTTTAAATGAGGCGTCAGCTTAGCTAAGAAACTTATCCCGACTGTGAAACAGGGCGTGGTGGTATAATCATGGTTCTGTCATGCATCTCGGCCGGGACGACAACTCCACGATTTTCCAAATGATACCAGCAACTTCCAAAGGCAAATGTCAGGATATCTGTCTGTGAACTGAATCCCAGTGGAAAGTGCAGCATGCAGCAAGACAATGACAAAAGTCACAAAAGCTGTTCTACCAAATATAGTTTTAATATAATTAATATAGTATTAATATAGTTCATTTAAAGAAACTCACCAACATCGCAGTGATTGTTCAGTTCTACAGGTTACAGAAATATTTATTTACAGTTGTTGCTGAACAAGTGGATCATGCACGAAAGTGAAAGTAAAAGGTTCATACTTTTGTCTTTTGCTTTCAGGACTCTTGTGAAGACCTGCTGTTTTAGGTAATATTTATGCCAAAACAAAGGCTTCTAAAGGGTTCATGATGTATTTTTATGCTACACGAGACATGTGAATATATTTGGTCATTTATTTTAGTTAAAACATTTGCCGTTTCAGAGACCGGGAGCAGTTCTGGTTTACTAGCTGCCCTATACTGACACTTCCCCCCTTCTATGCCATTAATGGGATCAATTACTGCTTGGAAAACTTGTGCAAACAACAGCAAATCTAGCTAACTGGAAACAATTTGGTAATACACTGCCAGTACAAAAGTTAGCAATGAACTTAAGAAGATGTAATAATTATTAAATACGTTATTGTAATCATATTTAAGTAAAACATTTGTAGGCGCCTGTGCCATTTTGAGCCCGTTTACGGCCACTACAGCCAGAGTTAAAAAACGATTTTTATTTCCTGTTATTATTTACAAGACCTTGCTATTAAGGTAAACAAGCATTGATCGAATAGATACTACGGGTGCAAACATATAATAATATCAATACTACAATAATAATAATACAAAGCTTTGTTTATATATTATGTAATATAATCATATGACAGAAATGGATAGTAATTCCTTTTTAAAAATGTCAATACACTCAACTAAATATGCCTTATGCACACACACCAGTTGAGCATATTCAGGAGCATTATGTCACACAAAGGCTTCATAACCTTTCCCTTCCTACCAACGCTGTACACAGAAACAGTTATCCTGTGTGCAGTAGAAGAAGAAATCAAACGTATAATTCAGACAGTGTACACAGCCATTTGCAGAGGCCGCACTCACTGGATGTTGCTGCACTACCACACCACAAAGACAGGGGGCAGCCTGGTTCTACACGCAACACTGTCTGAAGTTTCAGACACGCGTGGACCCAAGTTCTCAGAAGAAAAGCAGCGGCTACACACGCCTCAGATCACACCTATCCAGTGAACGCAGTTGTGACATCACACAGTGACTCAGGACAATCACCTCGTTCACATGATGACTATGACATACACGTCTGCTTGCTTTTCTCTCTCTCTCTCTCTCTAACTGTGCCTTGGCATTAGTTCAAGTGCACTTAATTAAATAAACGATCGTGATAACCACAGATAACAAGCCAAGGCAGCTGCGCAATAAAATAACAGAACAAAGAAATACAACTGAGCGAGCGTGAAAAGTCATTGCTCCTGAAGGTCCCAGAAAAGAGAGAGGGGGCTCATTAAAGACCGTTAAACAGACAGGGCGAGTGTCTGTGTTTGGCATGGCTACTGGACAGCAATAAACATCAATAAAATTAAAGTCTGCCACTGTGTGAATATGTCATATGTAAAAGCCTGATTTAGCACGTAGGTCTGGGCGAAAATGCCATGGAAGAAACCACAGCCTGTCTAAAATGTCACACACGCAAGAAAAAAAGGAGATAAACAATACCTGTGTTAGTTCTGATAAGATTCAGCCATAGGCTGTCAGCATGTTACGTGCTCAGGAGTTAAACAAAGCAAAATAAATGTGTAGGAATAGCAATAGTAACTGTTTACCATCACTGGGAAATGGCAAGAGTGCCACCAAACATCTCAAAGTTCAAAATGACACATTACTAGTCAGAAAATGGTGCGCCCAGAGTCAAACCACATAAGGCAGACCGTAACCACCTCCGAATGCATTCAACTACCATTCAAAGTACAGAAACAAATCCTATTATATACGTGTAATTTTATTCGCTTATTTGGACCAAAATTCCGTTTAATCGGACC
>JAUZST010003474.1:0-17138 GCA_034779995.1 Parotocinclus haroldoi | reverse complement strand
TGTGTGTGTGTGTGTGTGTGTGTGTGTGTGTGTGTGTGTGTGTGTGTGTGTGTGTGTGTGTGTGTGTGTGTTTACCAAGCCAATCATGCCACAATCCGGAAGTACAATTGTACAATTGTATACCAACACAACAATATTTATTTATTATTGTTTTCCGAGTTTTGCAGGTAAAAGTATGTGCCTTGCAGATCAGTCACGTTTGTAGCCCTGTAAATGTCAGAATTCTCATCTAGGTTACAGAGCAACACCAGACTGTGCAGCAGTTCACTGCAGGTATTGTGGTTCAAACCTATGGTCACCTCAACCAGATTCCTTTCCACATAAATAAAACATCCCAGGACATCACAGTACCTCCTCCAGCTTGAACCACACATTGCACACAGACTTCATTGAAGGCATCCTGAGGTCTTTGATGAACACAATGCCTATCAACAGTCACATACAGGAAAAGAAATACATCTGACCAGATAATTATGGAATAATATTGACAGAGTGTATCTTATGCGGTAAAATCAGTACCTGCATGTCATGACATAAAACTAGATTGCACATCAGCTTTACTTTAGCTAGACTTAAGTTTATATTAAACTAGTATTATGTAAAAAGTGCTGTGCTTTTTATTTATTCTTGATATTGATGTGATTTAATATCAAGGTAGTCAAGAACTGCTGCTACCAGTATTGATCCAAATCAAAGAGGGTACAGGGTTAAAACAGTAATATATGCTAAAGCTCACAGAGATTGGAATGAAGATTAGCAGAAAAGCAAGTTTGACGTTTTTCTGTGCAGTACATTTAGGTCAAATAATGATGAGATTTAGTTTGTATGATGGGATTAAATACTAAAAGCAGGGTAAAGTTTGAGTCAAAGGTCACTATTCACCTGGTCCCCCATACTTCATGCACCATGCACCATGTGACTGGAATGCCAAGTTATTTTAAATAATAAAAACAACGCAAACTTCAATTTCACTTTGACGCTGTGATAAGATTCACTATTGGAATGATCTCTGCCTCTGTGAGCTGAACTCTCACTAACCCACTGCCAAAGAGGAAAGAGAGAGTGTGCATTGCAGGGCATTAGATTTTCCTGTGACCCTGACTAGGACCAAGCGAATAAGAAAATGAATGAATGATCCGTGTCTGTACAAAACCACTGTCTCATTCTTCTTTTACTAGGAGAAAATTAGATTTTATTTGATTTATTCCAGTTGTAGAGATAGGGTAGAGCAGTGCATGAAAGTGCAAACCCCTTTCTATATATCTGCATAAATATATTAATAACTGCAACTGTTTCCGACAACCATCATTGGGACATAGGCATAGAGGAATTTAAACTCAGTCCTCTGTACATAACAGGTTTATCTCTGGGATATTGGTGAGCTTCCTCACATGAAATGCTTCCACAATAATTCAATTGGATTAGGATCAGGCCAATATTTGACTTGGCCAATATTATTAATTTCCTGCCTTCTGTTTTATTCTACATTTTTTTTGGTAGAATACCCTTGTTAGGGTTATCTTGCTGCATGACCCACATTTACTTCCACCAGAATGTTAACTCTCTTGCTCTTGGAGTGATCATTGTAGGTCAGCCACTCATAGGGCTGTAACAGCTAAGGGTGGGTGATATTTTAATTTGTTGATTAAAAGTCAAAAATTGAAAAAAGATTCGAAAATGTGGAAATGCAGCTCCATCTGGACTGTCTTTATTAAGCACATAATACAGAAAAACTTTTATTGCCATTTATTTGCTTCTGTATTCAGTGATGAAGAACCAGGCTATTTGTGCTATGTTGTGTATATTGTGGAACTTTGGGGCCACAAATACAGTGTCTGGAGTCGATGTTTCATGCTAAATACTGAAAACATAAAAATACTTTTATTATATTAATGTCTGACATTCTCTCGTATCTTAATGACAAGCCTCACAGTCTCATTATTAGGTTATGAATTTTTTAATTAGGACTTTTATTAGGATTTTAGTCATTTCTTTTGGAGTGTAGTAATTTGCATTGAACTCAAAACAGTGAGTATACGATACAGAGAATAGCCCAAATTAATTTATAAGCAAAGACCAGTGAAATTAAGTGTTTCCATTATTTTGTCAGATACTGGTAGTTCTACACCTACTGAATCCCTACTTGTGTGATTTAAGGTTGTAGAAAACTCTGAATTGTTCACAAACTTTCCAACGCCATTATATAGCTTCATGACCTACCCTTTTAGTCCATGACCATAAACAGCCTATGAGCTCACATTTAAAGACTGTCCTACATGGGTAAACACTGAGTGTGAGGTGGCATTTGCCTTGACTACAGGTCCCAGAGAATGTTGATTTACAGTGTATTGTTTGTGGAAGCATTTAATTCAGACTTATTGTCCAAACATCTTTTGTTAAATCTTTGTAACATATTTTATTCAATTTAAATATTTGGTTATGGTTATATTTTTTACCTGATTTTGATTAATATTGCACAGATATTTTTGTTTTAAATGTGGTTGAAATCAAATGTTGTCAATATTTTTCCACTAAGTTATTGCATTTCTCTGAACAGATACAACTTCATACCTCCTTTACTTTGATGATATTAGGAATTGTGCAGAAAAAGAAGATATTATGGATAAAAAAGAAAAAAAAACAGACACATTTTAAATCTGTGACCATTGTGACACGTTAGTCACATATTAGTAACCTAATTTTTAAAGCTATTAGAGTCCACCTTATTATAAGCCAAGAACGAGCACTGATATGTTCAGGATACACACTGCTGAAGTGACATTAAACACAGGCATTTAAAGGCCTCTACACAGAAAGGTTATTGTAAAGATATAACAAGACTTCATTTACTTAGTCGGCACAAGTATGTTTCACAATACTTGGTCAATAAGTGTGAGTCGGCCTATATGCTAGACAGCTTCAACATCTCCTCCCTGTTAGGAAATCATTAAAGACCGCTAGGTGAAAATATAAATAGTCCTAGACTCTTCTAGTCTTCTACTCTTCTTGGTCCTGTCACAATGTCCTTCTCTGGAAAATACGAACTAGAAACTCAGGAGGGCTTTGTCCCTTTCATGAAGGCTGTTGGTAGGAATAAGCTGATTACAATGCTTTTAACTATAACTAAATTTAGCTAAAAATTTAAAATAAATATAGCTAAATTGTCTAAAGATTATCTCACATACTGTAGAATATGTCACATACTTGTTTAAATACTTATTCCAGGTAAATATACTGGAATGTAACTTGTTGATTGTTTAAAAAATGGATTATTCTATTCTATAGTTGATAGTTTACAAAATGAGCACTAGTAGCATTACAAAGCAAATATGTAGCTGCATTGCATTAATGGTGGGACCAATTCGGATTTCTTACAGGCCTTTCTGATGATCTCATCGAAAAAGGCAAAGACATCAAGAGTGTTTCAGAGATCGAACAGAATGGAGACCATTTTAAAGTGACTGTGACAACGGGGAGCAATGTTATTGTAAATACATTTACCATAGGCCAAGAGGCAGAGGTATCAAGTATGACTGGAGAAAAAATTAAGGTAAGTCTACCACCTCTCTGAGGAATAACAGTTTTGCATGTCTTTAGTGTTTCTGTAGATTTTATTATTATTTATTATTATTGCCTCATTTTATTAATGCTATTCCAGTGTACATGATACAACTGTAAATAGTATCCTAAGCTTCAAATGATCAATGTATGTGAATACCCTAGACTGTGGTGAAGAAAGAAGGCAACAAGCTTATGACAAACCTGAAGGGTTGTGAATCTGTGACAGAGCTTTTAGATGGCAACACACTTGTGCATGTGAGTACAGTCTAGATTTATGTTAATATGTTGCACAGTGAAATTGTTATAGAACTATTTTAACTAACAATTTTAAACTTGCCATGTTTATAATGAAATGTTTCATTGCTATTGTTTATTTTCCTGAAACTGATTCCCTTGCCTTTTCTTTCTTGCAGAAGTTGACACTGGGTGACATAGTCTATAAGAGGATCAGCAAGCGTGTGTCATGAAACACAATGCACAGTTTGTTGTAATGATGTAAAAAGTATATTAAAGAACTGTTCGGCACAGTTGCTTTAATGCTGTTATTATATCAAATTTTCACAGGGTGACACGGGTACTATCACCGGTAAACTTACCCAAAATACTGTAATACATTCAGGTACTTAAAGCAATACACTTCAACAAGACAGTAAGTGATCGGATTGGTGATCCATATTCAGTTGTTAAAAAAGTTCACAAGTCAAACTATAACTTAAATATTAAATCAAAACAACATTTTTTGCATAAAAATGAATTATGTTCATTTTCAAAAAATTCTGTTCATTATGTTTTTTTAAGTTTAAAATATTCGTAGTTGAATTCAGTCTGAAGTCACAATGATGAAGTTCATATCTGGAGATAATGTACAATAGTAGTGTGGATGGTATCGCTTGAGCTATATCAGCTCACTTCTTGTGGAACAAGCTCTTTATGCCATTCTCAACTGGTTCTGCCATCATCTGCATTGGCTGATTTTGCAGCGCAGCCTCACGCATTGAATGGTAAACGTACTCATTCTGCTTGAACATTCTAAGCTCCATCTCTGTCTGCATGCGCATAGCCTATAGAGGAAAGGGTAAATTTCTTGTAAGTCTTGAAAGTCTTAATACAAACACAAAAAGGCCTAATTTCATATGGGTCAGTTTTATGTGAGTCTATATTAATGTAGTATCAGTCGAATATAATAAATCCATAGAACTCCTGGATTACCTCTAAGTCCTTAGTGATGGGATGGGTGGGTCCATGGGTGACAATAAGAATGGCATATGCTTTGCAGATCATGCCGTGTGCGACTTCTATTTGTCCAGCCTGCCAATGGGTGACCCCAGCCCTCATTGTTGCCATTCCTAACTGGGCATTGTTTGGATGGTACAGTTTCCTATTTGACAAGAAAGACATACAATGCAAGAATGTCTATGCACACATACTGCGACGTTCCTATTACTGTCCATCATTTACGCTTGCTACACAAAGGTCTGCACTTACCCATATCCATCAACCATCTTGCGTGCATAAACAGCTGCCTCCTCAAAGAATTGCAGGTAGGAAAGAACCTCGCTCAGCGTACTCCACATTTTCAGTTGGTATATATGGGTATCAGCCAGGACATTTTCTTGCTTTTCCACACACTCTCGACAGATCTTCACCACCTACATAGAGCAGACCAACCACATTCTTCACTGAGTTTATACATTTGAATTAATATTGAATGGGGAACATAATACCATAATTATTATAAAATAATATTCTTGCTTTACGAGGAGCCACATTCCAAACTCAATGATGGTAGTGTAGGGTGTATGTGTTTGTGTTTGTATATGTTTGACATACCTCATTGTAGTTTGCATCCATGCGTGCCTTTTCCATTTTATGCAGCATCTCTCGACTATATTCTGTTATTTCCTTCACATTCTCATCTGGGACCTTTGATTAAAATAATTGGAATATTTTATATACCAATGCATAACTTAATCCCACTGGGAGTTTTTATAATTATTTAATTTGTATAGTAATTATTTAAATTGTATTTCCTAACAAATATGCTCATTATTAATAGCAGTCCTTTGATTTTCTATAAACATAGTATCTACATACTAAGTAATTTTATACTGAAACCTCAAAGGTTCCAAAATGGCATGGAGCCCCACTCCTTGTCTAGTGCTCAAGTAATCACCTGCTTTAAGAGTACTGATACCATGCCTAAATATAGTACAAATACTCTAGGATATCATAATTGTAGGTCTGCAAATAGCTAAGTGAGGGCTAATAATATGGCTATTTTCTTCCCCACTTCCAGGTAGAGAGGTCAAAATGTATTTACACAACAAATTTCCTGGCAAAATAAAGCATACTAATGCTGGATTATGCACAAAGTAGGCTTCTTTTGAAAAACTTTCATAAGATTATGGCTTGCCAAAGGTTGAAGAATTATATATAATTCAACCAATACGGGAGCTTATAGTTTATTTATTAATAGTTGTATTTATAGCTATAGTAGTTGACTTAATGCTGAGCTACTGTTGCATATAAAGATGTGATAGCAAGTTTGTTACTGTATTACACCTAAAATGACCTATAGGCTTGGTAGAGAAATGTAAATCATTTGTTAAAAGTCTCAATACCTACCTTAATGCCAGTCACCTCAGCCCCAGCCATCTTCAGGTCATCTTTGGTTTTGTTGGTACAGTGTTCACATGTGCAGTCAAAAAAATACTGCTCCTTAAGTATGCGTTTGCGGTCAGCAGACAGATTCAGGTAGTCCACATATGCCACCGTTAATTCCTCCCCCTCACTGATCTTACCAAGGGCACGAAGCTCAATTCTGAGAAAGAGAAACATGTTGCCAGATCAGGATGCCATCAAGCTAAAGGACCAGTCTATTTAGTCCCAGTTATCCCAAGCTATTTCAGATGCATGATTAATATTAACCATTAATATTTCTAGACCCGTAGCTAATCCCACATACAGTATGCCATTCACTGTAGTTAGTCTGTCCCCTAAAAGTAAATACAGAATCCAAACCACACAAATTTGAGTTCTGTATGTCAAATACATTTGTATATTGACCCAGAGTGTCATCATATACAAACACTTGACGCGATTTGAAAGCAGACGTGAGCAGACATGGGTGATGGTTACGTTAAACGTTGCTTTCAACAACTATGCAGCGGTAATGGAACATACAGACAAATTTAGAAAACATTATACAAATAACAAAATACATTGAATGAAAGGTAAAGACAGAGGACAATGTGATGTTTTTGCAATCTTACAAAACAGCTACATTATTATTATTTAACAAAATTCTAAGTGAAGGTTAAGAATATGATTTAAAAACATATGATGTAATAACAGACCAGCCACTCAAGAGAAAAAGTGAAGATTAGGAATATGATTTTTTTAAAAACATATGATGGAACAACAGACCAACCACCCAGGAGCAATAGCCATTTTGGGTAAAGCTTTAACTAGCTTTATAAGCCAGGATATAATTTACTACAAACAATATGGAATATGCTCTGCTTTGCTTTCTAGCTTCCCTGCTACTTAAGAAATGTCATGTAAAGAAATACCTTCTTGTTTGGTGGACTAAACCTCTGACTAAGTTAAGTGTTTGTTAATCTATTCTTGGTTATTGAATTGGGTAGTTGATCACTCCGTTGTACGATTTAAACTGTAATAGTGTGTTGTAGGGTAAGACAAAGTGCTTAGTTGATTAGTTACCTCTTCTGAGTATGATACATAGTATTGATGGCCGAATGACTGAAAGACAAAGTAAAAAAGCAGATTGCAGGACTTGACTAGAGAAAACCTATGCTGAAAGCTGTCATTTATTCAGCATATTTTATGTTTTGAATGAATTGAACTCACATTACTTTGTAAAATAAAAAAACCCTCAACTAATTTACCATAATTAGCAGTTAAAAATAAAATGTAAAACACAATTAGAGATTTGAACTTCAGTCGAGGTACTGAAATGATCTGCCATGAATGTAGATTGTTTTGATTCTTTAGGTTCTATTGTCTATCCGTGTGATAGATCACATGATTAATGAATCTAGAATATTATGTATGGTTTGCTAGAGTCATGACATGCAATATAATTTGATTACAATGAAACAATCAGCAGAAGCAGAAGTAACACATTAATGCACATAATTTCAATGAACCACACATGTTCAGCCTATACACACAGTTTGTGGGCAAACTAGAAAGCTTCATACTAGCTTTCTGCATTCAGTCTAGCCTAACATCACCTTCACCTTTCAAATTTGTGCTTCTTTCATTCAAAATGTACCTCAATGTACCTCAACTGTATTCACTTCCACCAATTTTATGTGCTGTTTCACACACTTAGCACTAATCTTAGCCTGGGATAAACATGCTTAGAGATGGTGTTACGGAAATGACTTACTTGCCGTTATTGAGAATAACTGTACAGTTTGGCCAACAGTCATGATTGACAAGACAGAGATTGGGAAATAGACCCACTCCCACTGGCTGCAGGCCTTTATGATCGCTCATGGAGAAGCCATTGCAGTTGATCTAATTAAAAAAAAACAACAGAATATCAGAACATTATTTGTATACCTCAAGCCATGCAATGAAAACATAGCTTAATCTTTTGTTATGACAAACTTTTACGTACCAATCCAAAAATGTGTGAGATACTGTCCACAGTGTGCTGCTTGTTGGTTCTTGGCCAGTAATCCAAAAAGTTGTGAATATCAACTTTAAGGTCTTTCAGATCATCCTCTGACATGTCAGAGATGTGATCCTCCAGGTCTTCTAGAGTAGTGAGCTGTAGGTCTGTGATCACGCCACCATTCTTGTCGATACCCCACAGAATACGGGCAGCAAGCCTAGCCGTAGAAAACAAAGCGGTACATTAGATATAGCTGTGAGAGGTCTCTAATCCATATGACATCTGCTACTTAAAAGGTGTTCTGATGCATATAAAAAACATTATACCTAAAAAAATATGTATAGTGGGTGGCACAGTGGTGCAGTGGTTAGCACTGATGCCTCACAGCATCCCAGATCTGATTCCCGGTCTGGCTGGTGCCTGTTTGGAGTTTGCATGTTCTCCCTGTGTCAACGTGGGTCCCGCCAAATGGCATCTCTTAAGTGTCCCTGTTTTTGTGTCTGTCTATGTGCATGTGCAATGTGAAGGACAGGTATGGTCCTCCTTGCTCATTGTGCCCTTATCCAAGTTTTTAAAATTCTCACCGGATGTTTTCGTTGGGCACTTTGCCATAGCTCTTAATGGCAGCACACTCCTGTTTGTGCTCCTCCCATGCTGCTCGCTGGCATGTACGGTCGCAGTACTGTGCAAATCTACACTGGCCACAACGCTGTAGCTTTGGCTGCCGCCGGAAGCAGCAGTGACACACATTAGCTGCAACACTGGGGGCCAGAAAAGAAAAGAGATAAAAATAATTAATAATAATGTTAGAATTATATAATATGATCATGCTGTAAGGTATTTACACTGATAAATGCTATTTATAAATTTGCCTCCATATAAAATATAATGCATGAATGTATTCCAAGTAAAGTTAATTATGTATTAAGTTTATAAGTTTTTATTAAGTTTGCATGCAAAATATGATTCAAAATACAGAATTAATAATTTTTTTGAATACTTTTACAAAATAATATATGGCTTGGCTATTATAGTCATTATTACCATATATGCTATTACCATAAAAAGACCTTATGGGGCACTTTTAAAGTTACTAATAAGGATAAGGGGTTCTAGGGTGTTGTAAATGTATGTAGGGGATACTTCATTATGGGATATTTTATTTTAAAGTATCCCCTAAATTTTGTGCGCAGTATATATTATAACAGTTAATATGACAAATTATTTTCGTTGTTTTCTTTACAGACCTCTAGCAATGAAGGGTACATTTTAATGTATACCAAACAATGGTGTATACAGAACATAAGTCATTATACCTTCATTATACTGTTATAGTACTTATTTTTCCCACTAATGTACACAGATCTCAGGAACTAACAGTGTACTGATTTTAATGACCTATAAGATGCTTTTTAAATTACACCTACTGTAGTATTACAAATAATGTCTTAGTAATGTTCTTAATTTCATCAGTGTGGAAAACATAATTAGTTTAATAGTAGTTAGTAGCAAACACCCCAGCTGTGTAAATGGAAACAGCTGCACGCCGGTCTCAAGCCTGGATAAATGGGGAGAGGTGGAGAAAACAATGGTAAACTACTCCACTATCCTGCCGAAATACTTCATCAATCACATCGATGAAAGACAGAAATGTGTGGAGATCGATGATCAATCAAGTCGGCCGCGACTGTACAGTTAATCCAATCCAGTTGTACTACTAAGTGTAAAAGGGATTAGTTATTGGTATTCATACATTGAAAAGTTCTTGTCAATGACATACAAGTGTTGCGTTTCATTAATAATATTGGAATTGAAGTTAATTGAATTGTAACAAATCTCTAATTCTGTGACTGACTTTACTCTTAAGCATCTTGTTTTATGTACAGAAACATGCCAACACAAAACATTATCAATACAGCCACATACCACACCACTGATTAGGTTACCCAAATGTTTCACCTACAAAATTCTGTAGTAAATAACAATTTTGGAATAATAAATGTGCATAATAATAACTTGTAACAATTGAAGTAACCAAATGTTTTCTGTTACTTTACAGGATGAGTAGAATTTTGATTCAAAATAAATAACTTACCTGTCAAAGACAACAGCAGCAAAGCAGGGTTCTGCAAATAGTACATCTCCAGCCCATACTTCCTTTGTTGCCCTTAAACCACGTCCCTTTCCTGGTGAGTTAAATATTTCTACGTTTTCCATGCTTGTAGCTGAGCAGTCTGTGTAGATCTACAGTCACTGTTACACTATCTGTGTGTCTTTAGGCCATCAGCTTGACAGCTGGCCATTCCACTACCACCTACTAAAATAGCTTGCACCTTCAAGCCATACCATATTGGAGTGAAGATAGGGGATGACTTAAGTTGCGGTCACGCTTTGAGACGCACAATTCCGGCGCTAGAAAAGGCCTTCGACTTAGAAAAATCATACCCAAAGTCTACTAAAACATACTCTGGGTTTCTAATATTATAAATAAGCTCCTCTATTGTCACAAAATAAAATGACCCTTGATGTGAGACTGTCCATTCAGTACCCTGGCTATTTTTGTCCCTCAGCTGGGCCTGTCAGTAATAGGGACGAAAGACAGCTGCTCCCACCTGGACACCCACTTGGCTTCAAGTGATGTGTTTTTTCCAGTACTTTCCCACATCTCTTTCTGGTGGTTACTGACTGCTTAAAAATCTCACAACAACAATTACATAACAACTATCTTAGTAATGCATTGTCATGTTTAGCGAAGGACATTATAATGAACTCAGGTTTACATCATTATAAATGTTATGATTCATTAATTCCTTTTCATATCATTTTAAACCTATTCAGGGTGGTGAGGAATTGATGCCCAGCAAGAAGCACAGAGCACAAATGGGAATCAAGCTTGGACAGGGCACCTCATAGGGCACATGCATGGACTCATTCTTACATTAAGACACTTTTAGAAACCTATTGTTATTGACCTAAACATGTCTCTGAAATTTGATTAGAAATGAAAGCACTCAGACAAAACCCATGCTGACACAGGGAGAACATGCAACCTTCACATAAGCAGAGGCTGGGTCAGGCATGTGCCAACATACTGGACAGGATTACACAGTCAGTATAGTAATAAGGTTCTTATTAGTGTGCTAAGAAACAACTATTATATTGCTTATATATTAAACAATTCGAATGTTACACATATAAATGCATCATTGGTTAAATTTGTATAATTAAAAGACTAATAAACTACCTAGTTAATAGAGCACTATATATATATTGTAATATTTGATATTTAATACAGCAGTAACCCACAGGTCAGAAACAGAAAGAGAATGTCATTTCTAGCAGCTTCTAGTTCTTCATCTTCAGATATTCCACAGCGCCCCCTGGTGCTGTACTAGTTTTATCACGTTACACTGTGCGCGGAGGTAGCGGGTTTCCATGGTAACTGCTATGTGTTGACGTCATCACCGAATTTGTGAATGGGATCTTAATAATAACATTCACTGTGTACAAGCATCAGTCCAAACAAGAAGTCTGGAACGTAGGCAAATATGTAGGTAGGCAGCTGGAAGGTATAGCATATACACTAATAGATACACAAATAGCATCTAAACTGTACTTACCTGAAAATTTGAATTCATCATTCATTCATTCATTTCCATACCAGTATGATCCAATTTGGGGTCATAGCCGCCAGCACACTGTGTAAGGCTGAACTAACCCTAGAGAGGGCACCACTCCACCGCAAGGTACGCACACATATACACACATTCACACAAGCAGACACACCCACGCATGCACACACAAAAGCACACACATCCACTCACACTAACACTCTTTTGAGATTTAAGATCTGATGTAAACCAGAGCAGACAGAGACAACCCACACAAAGCAAAGTCAACTTATCATAGTCAGGCTCGGGGGGTCTGGAGCCTAACCCTTAATTCACTGGGGACAGGTAGAAGAACATTCACCAACAATCACACCATACAACATTTATGCTGCAAACCAGGATATGATCCCGGGGCATCGGGAACTGCTGTTTAGATCAGCTGTCCCATACAGAATAGAACTAATACAGAAATAATCTGTAGGTAGTGCTGACTATACGTTCCCAAGATATTGCCATTTGGCAAGCCGAACAAGAATGTCCATGTTGATAGACTCTGAAACAGTTTATTTAACCAAGCTGTAAGGCTCCTCCACACACTAAACAGTTAACTGTTGTGTCTCATCCAGTCATACCAGCACATCACACACTAGTGTCACTAAAGTGCTGGGTATGATCCACCACCCAAAAGCCACCTGATCTGTGGGGGTCCTGATCATTAGAGATATGAGTGAAGGAAACTAACAAAGCATGTGAAAAGGTGGACTACATTCTGTAATTGTGGAACTACAAAGTGCAACTATATGGCACTGATAATATTTAGAATTAGTGTAGAAACAAGTGTGTGTATGTGTCATGTACACTTGTACTGCCCTTAAGAGTTTCCTATATTCATTCATATTTCAGATTTCTGCTGTAGCATCATGTAGGCATTTGATCTTATATTTATGATCTATTGTAGGTGCTGTGGTATATTATTTTTGTACTAATATAGTCTTGCAGAGTCCTATAGCTAGTGCTGTATGATATCCTAAAGCCATATTCCCATTCCCAGTCTTTCTCCAGTATTTGGAGAGAAGTGGCTTCTTTGTTACCCTTTTTGACAACAAGACATACTTTAATAGCCTTCGTCTCAGTGGTGACCTAAACTCACCTGAGCTGCATCCTCTTTAGGTTATGGTCCTGACGGTCCTGCTTGACTTTGTAGGATGCCGTAAAGACTTCTTCACTTCATTTGAATCAAGTAGTGATGGGGGTGCTATCTTACAAGCAGCAATATCCTTGCTGGTGAAACCCTTTTGATGCAGATGTAATGATTACTACATGCATTTCCTTGGAGTTAACCATGGTTAACAGAAGAAAATTTTAAAGCACCCCTACACTTTGAAAGCAGCCAGTCTACTCTTCTAATCAGCATGACAAAATGATGCCAGCTGTCTTGTCCCCTTAACCTTTTCTTCCAAGCTAATAAGATAATCACTGAAATGATGTTAGCAGAACATTTTGTAGAGCTGAAATACAGTGGCCGGAATTCAGCAATTATTGTGATACGGTCATTTTCAAGGCAGGGAATGACTTCACAATTAATTGCAATTTATCTGATCACTCGTCACAATCTAACAAAAAGCTAATACAAATTGCCGTCATAAAACCTGATGCAGCAAACTTTATGTAAACCAAAATTTGTGAGATTCTAAAAACTACAATTAAAAAACAACTGTACTTGGATAATGTCTTGTATTTCTTTCAGGCTTTTTCCTTTATTCGTTTGTTAGTGAGTAACTTAAAGTATATTCCTGAACATTAATTACAAGAATGTAAATGACGGATTGTCTATTTGAGTTATCATATCTGGAGAAGCATGCCAGCTGGAGAGCTGCCGTCTTGCCTCCGGCGAACTACTATACGCATGCGCATTGCTTCCCGCGACTTACAAGGGGCGTTCTTAGCGTGAGACAGGGGGCGGAGCTGAGGTGGGCGTGTGACCCAGCTGATACGCGCATCCGCTGCCGCTTCCATCATCCCAAACCAAGCCAGAGGCGATAACAGAAGAGAGCGTTCGTTTTTCATGCTGAAGAGCCTCCGCAGATTTCCCAATTACAAAGCTCATCGCCGCTGATCCAGAGAGTAAGTACAGCAGTGCACGAGTATCAATGGCTTCAGTCAGAACTGGCAGATCGCTTACGCGGGGCTTAGCTACGCACCTACGTGCCATGCATTGCGTATCGGTCGCTCCGCGCATCCTTAAGATAAAGCATCAGTTGTGCTGTCGTGGTTGCGCTCGGCATTTAGCGCTTGTTATAGAGACAACAGAAAGATATACTCCAGGCTGCGACTCATTGGAGTGGAAGTAAGGCAGGCTGAGGATGGCGAAGATGGCACAGAAACGAGGAGAAACAGCAAACGATGCCCCCCTTTCTCTCCCGTATAATCCCACGGAGGACGGATCCTGGCGCGCATTATGTAACGCGCTTGCAAGAGGTGAACAAAAAAAAGAGAGCTAAAAAAGAGGCAAGGCTATTGCTCGTGATGCTCCCGTAAGTGCTGGGAGCCCATCTATTGTGTCTACGTGTGATAGCACCAAAATGATATCACAGTCACAATATATGGGCCATGGCGGCCTCACTGGTGGAGTGTGTAGAAAATGTGTGCATATGGCGCATTTTATAGTGAGAGCCAAATAATTCTGAAATAAACAAACTACGAGCTGTAAGGAGACACCTTATTATTCTTGATTTTGAGATGTGTTGGTGAGGTGGTCGCGATGTGGATTCAGACGATAGGTGTATCTGAGAGGCATTAACCGCCATAAGTTAAGTAACAGTTCTTAAGGGTATCGTGCAGACAGGTGGTTATAGCTACTGTCGGTAATTAAAGTTTGTACAGGGTCAACAGTTAGCTGTTTCCTTTATAGGAAAACAAAATGTAATAGATTGTCTTAACAGATTTTTCCTTTTTTTCACCTAATCCTGGTCTCTTGGTCCTTTAGTGGGTGAGATCATCTAATACAGCCAATTTGATAGGTTTGTCTATGAGTTTGGTACAGTGGCACAGTGATAACACTTGTCTGAAACCCAGCTCAGCTGCTACCTCTGTGGAGTCTCCCTGAGCCAGAAGGCGTATGACGTAACATTTGTCCCATGATCATTGAAAACACAAGAAAAAGTGGTGCTGGAAACATATTTTACATTTTTACACATATTTGGCCACTATTGAATCTTGACCTTTACCCCATTGAAAGTCTTTTATGATACACAAAGTGGTTTGAATGTCCTTTTTCTCAATACAAGATCTTGGAGTAACCCTGGATGAACATTAATGTTATAATATTGTGATAGATGTCAAACTATTTCCACAACAAATTTGCACTGTAATTAAGTCTCTCTCTCTCTCTCTCTCTCTCTCTCTCTCTCTCTCTCTCTCTCTCTCTCTCTCTCTCTCCTCTGTGTAGTGTATGGACCCTCTAGCTGGTGGTGCTGCCTTGACTACAATGGCCCACTTGAAGGCTTGTGGTGCTGAGTAAAAGGCCAAAGTCTCCCGATCATGGGCAGCGTTGGCAGTGGAGTGGCTGGCGAGCAAGAGTTTGCTATGAAGAGTGTTGGCACACGCACCACCCTGCCTCGTGGGCCGCCTTTGTCACGTAGAGGCCCATCAGAGCGCAGTTTTAGTGCTGAGCGTCTCCCCCCTCCACCATCCATGTCTGAGGGCACAGGCTCAAGTGATGAGCGGGGAGGTAGCAGCATCACCACAGACCGGCCCCAGCTTGCTGGTTGCGAGTCCACCACTGCCTCCTCCAACATGGAAAGGGTCACCTCCATTGGAGAGCAGTTGGAGAGCAATGTGGTGGTACGCAAAGTTGCAGTGAGGGCAATGGGACATGGGAACATGATTATGCACACTGGAGAAAGGAGCGGTGAGAACATGGCAACTGTGAAGTTCAGAGAAGGAAATGTTTCAAAGGCAAATGGCCGTACGCCACCCAAGGTTTTGTCCACATCTGGAAAACCAGAACAGGTATTTATCAGCTGAATAATAACATGAACGTCCCCAATGGAAATATTTAATAAAAATGTTACAAGCTGGAATTCTTTTGACCTGTGACTTTCTGTCCGTAGTTCTATTCTGTGCAATTCCTTTAATGTCTTGTCTTTAGGGTCAGGATAATATTTCCTCTTTGCAAGCAAGTAACACTACATTACAGGGTAATCTTTTGTGTGTTATGTTTGCATCTACTTACAGAACAATTCTGGTCTAGTGCGGCCCTCTGCATTCAAACCTGTGGTGCCAAAGAGCTTTCACTCCATGCAGAACCTTGTAGGACATGCAGGAGGTGGAGGTGGGAGTGGAGGTCAATGTGCATCTGGCACAGGAGGCTCTGATGACCCACAACCATTAAGCGAACAAGAAAGCCCAGAAAGGGAGCAAGGAGGAGAGAATGGGGGCCAAGTTGTCATGTCTGACTCGGGAAGGAACTCCTTTACAAGCCTGCCTACATATGTGGCCCCCAGTTCGGGCTATGCACATGCTCCAGCTCTTGGACCCTTCAGTGCCTCTACCAGCCATATTAACAGACTGGGCACAGACAAACTGGACAAGCCCAACTACCAGAATGGCCTGCATGCTTCAGACAGTGGCAGGTCATCCTCTGGGAAAAGCTCTTCATCCTATCACAGACTCTGTCACATGGCAGACATGTCAACCACTATTCATGCCTCCCCCTCCTCAGATGACATAATACAAGACTTGGAGGACCGGCTGTGGGAAAAAGAACAAGAAGTAAGTACAGAATGATATGGGGTCATCCTTGATCCTTAGGGTTAGGGCTATCAATACTGGGAGATATAATAATACTGAAGTGTATGATGCTCTTCCATAATGATATGGAGGTTTGCACATATCACCCACCTCTACAATGTGTCATGTTTTATGTCTATTTTCATGTGTTTTATCCCTGCATTTCCTGGTTAGAATCAAGAGGTCAATCAATTATTTTATTTATTGTTATCCTCTAAATGTTTTTAGAGCTTTAAATAGCAAGGAAAAACTCTGTATGAAGAGACTTAACACAAAATTAACATCTTATACAAATTTACCATGGGTACACCATAGCAAATACATTTGCCAAACAACAGAATATTGCAAAATATTGTTAGGAACTTAGCAAAAGTTGGACCAATGTATACATTAAGTTTGCATTGGGTTGCTTTTCAAGTTAATTCAGTTCAATTCAATCTTATTTGTATAGCGCTTTTTACAACGTAACATTTTCTCAAAGCAGCTTTACAGTAATACATTATCTAAAAGGCCCATTCCAAGTTGAGCAA
>JAUZST010003473.1:0-43023 GCA_034779995.1 Parotocinclus haroldoi | reverse complement strand
CACACACACACACACACACACACACACACACACACACACACACACACACACACACACACACACACACACAAACACACCCACACATCTACACTACAGGGCCAAAACCTACTCACATATGTTATTTATTTCTACCATAAATCTTTTTTGCTCTGATCCTGGCATGTAAGGATTTCAACAGTGCCTAAACTCACTGTCAGTCTTAGCCACTTTGTCCTCCTACTGAATGTGCAGTTCAGCTGGGGTTTGTGTGTCTGTTTCGCATTTCGTCTACTATTTGAAACAATCAAACATTTTAACAGAACTGAGATACGTCCTTTCCTTTCTGCTAATTTCTGCTACTTAACTGTGAAAGTTGATATTTTGCCATACGAGACGTACTGAAACTAATGTCTTTCATCAGAACAATTGTAGCCAGCACTATCTGTGTATGAAATGCTCATCATGTCTTAGGCACAGACCTCTGAGTCAGCTTAGGAGCTGGAAATGTGGATTTATGGTATATGCATCCTGCCTATTGCCTATTGGTAAGTGAACTGACTTTTCAATTCACTGGGGAACTTTTAAATTTCATTTCATTTATAATGTATACATAATAATTAAAATGGTAATAACTAAATTCTTATTATTATTAATTTTAATATATTTTTGAGGAGATGCTAATCAATACAATGCTTTACAGTGAAATAAGATGTTCTTAAATACTGTAGTACAAAACTATAAAATCAATACCCCACACAATAAGCTGTATAATAAGGTGATCAGACAACAAAGAGATTGTAAATTGAGATTGTGCCGTTTCATAGACTGTATTGTACATGTTAAGTGACACATATCTGTACATAAACATTCACTACATAGATTAAGGTTTCTGGACACTAGTTTTAATCACCGAATTCTCCCATTTCACTATTAGCATGAACAGTCATATTATAAAGCATACATTTCTGATTTCCTATAGACAAGCAGTGGCAGTAAAACGGTTTGCACATATTTCCACCCTGCTGTTCTGAAACAAAGTCCATAGAGAATTGGTTTGCCAACTTGCATGCACAGGACCTTGACCTCAACTCCATCAGACACCTTGAAAATGCACTGAAATGCCAAAAGTGGGCCAGACCTCACAGTCATGTTCCAAAGTGGGAAGCCCTCTTAGAAGAACAAAGCCTGTAGTTGCAAATGTCCAAGGCAGACTCCATACTAATACAAATGTTCTGGATGTAATTGATCATATACTGTAATTCAAACCGACATGCAGAATAATGTATAGTAATGTTAGATGGATGTCTGAGAAATCCATCACGTATAACCCAGCATGAAAAGCAGCGGCCTTTGAACATTGAATTCTGTACCAGAAATCTCTAAAATCACAAATATTACGAGCTTAACTTTGCCCATCAGTTTAAGCTGAATGGCAAACAATTACCTCTGATGACTGAAACAGTGCTTTATTGAGTAAAAACACCCAACAATAACAACTGTAATGCTTATAATGGCAGGATAAGGATTTGTATCATTTATTGCTCTCATGTTGGGCAGACAACAGAAAACGCACTTGTGTGCATGAAATGAACTGTAGCTGGAGAACCGTTTACCCTCCTGGCTTGATACGTGTCCAGATCAGATTAATGCCCAAGTTGACCACTAAAAAAAGACTGAAATCGAAAGGTGCAGCCAAGAGATATCGTCTGGTGATACAAAGGACAGATCATGAGCAGGATATTCCCTTTACTCTATAACTCTTGGGGAGCAAAGTTCACTACATGTTTTATGTTTTATTTACGAGCTGCAACTGATATTAGCCAAGGGAAATGTTTAGTTTATTAATGACTAAGCAGCTTAATGGTATGTTTTCACAATGCAATATGGTCAGATGTGGCAAAAAGCTTAAATGTATAAATAATGCAGTTAGTGTGGTATCTTTAGCTCCATATATGGTTCTTCTTTTCAAAAATTTGAAACAACATTAGTCTTGAGACAAAAGACCTCTGCAGAATTACTGGGTTCACTGCAATAAACTGTCCATATACTTGTGAGCTTTGGAGAATGACAGAAGGGTCTAGGTGAAAGATTTACAGATACTAGACTCTACTTATAAAATACTTAATCTTTTTGGTATTGTCACACTGTTGCTCCCCACAACATTTGCCCATAAACTGATTCAAAGCTTCGACCTACTGTGAAATCCTTCATTTGCTGTCACATAAGCGATCACAACATTAAAGATGAAGCAGCATTCCGGCAAACTAGCCAACGAGGAGGCAATTCATTACGTTACATTTCTGCTTATTGATTTTCCTCCGTGTGATGGCAAGGAAATGCGTCAGAGCTTACGATGGGATTGATCTCTGCTCTCTAACCTCTTACTGCTGTCGCCACCATGTTTGCTGCTCGACTCTCCCACAGAAGACATGAGGCCTCTATATATTTCTTGTCTCTGGAGATAGCAGCATTTATCATTGAAGCCGTCTGTCCACAAGTCCACAAGATCATCCCATCACCACCACAATAAACGTCAGCGAGCAATGATTGATGCAGCTAATGAAATTGATTAGCCTGTCCCAGCACATTACAGTCCAATGATTCACATCACTGTGTTTACTCTTACTTCAAAGATTAGGTTAAAGATGAGTTGTTCAAGGCATAGCATGCGGTCAGAGTAACATCTCTGAACATCATTTATGGCTGACCTTAATGTGAATTATATTTTGTACCTTTAATAAAATAATGTTCAGCATAATTAGACAGAACAGGCTTGATTCTTGTCATTATATTTAAAGGCAAGGTCGCTGACCACTCACAGTGTCAATGGTAGTGTCAAGATGGGTGCCCTCAAGAAGGCTTTCCGCACCCATGACTTGTTGTAAATATGAATGCTGTCATATAAGGCAATGTTTTACTGTAATAATTTTAGCATTTAGTACATGGTTGACCTGAACCTAAAGCCCCAATTGTAGTCAGACAGAATGGAGTCAGTGCTATCAACCTGGACTTTGTTGGTGGGCTTCTGGAATAAAGGGAGAAAGTCTAACCCCCAGGGCTAATCATTCAGCATGTCTATGGCCTCAGTGCTGGATGGGGTTGGTTTTGGATTTGTTTTACTATTTTACCACCATGCCGCTAGGCACAACAAAGACAAGCATGGCCCTAGAGGGGATATCAGTAAATCTGCTCTGAGCTACTTTAGAAATAAATCCCAGGTGACAGGTGCTGTCTGCAGACGCCTCTGCGGATGAACTTCGGCTCATCACAAATGACTTTATTAGCTGCCAGATAACGCTTTACAGCCGTGTCAACTGCCTGGGCCTCACAACCACTAGGCGGGCCGTTTGATGTTACACATTTATCAGTAGCTATCATGAAAAACAATCAGACAGATATTAAGAAGACCTGCTGGCTGTCCAAGTAAAGGTAATAATAATCAGTGATTCAGATATTAGCTTTACCGGTGTGGTCTAGTCTGGCCAGTTTGCTTATTGAAGAAACTGGTGACCCCATTTTGATTGTTTTCAACTGAACGATGGCTATCTGAGCGATGTGTGTCCTGACCTGAATGTAATTTTCCATTAGTCATGTAAGTGGAGCAATCGTGCATAAAAAGTTTAGAAAAGCAACCTATTTTTCCTCTTGCTGTTTTTTTCATCAGTGCTCACCACATATCATTAAAACAAGGAAGGGAGGAACGAAAAGGAGAGAAGCCAAAGCTTTTGCATGGCTTCCACATTGTGTTTCTTCAGCGTCACAGTGGCTTAATGGATGTGGCTGGCCGCTGCGATGCAGAGAGCTAGTGCCGCTGACGAGAACTCATCCGTACCCTACATGAAAAAGCACAAAACTGGCTTCCTCCACCCTGTGGTCATAAGTTAGACAAGATGACATACCCCTCCTCCTCTGACCAACATGAATCTATACAGCCTGATTTTTAAACTAACATGAGGATTTTCCACAACGCAGCAGGAGATGAGTGCGAGTGAAGAGAAAACAAGGTCTTTAAAAAGTCGTGTTAAGACTTTACACAGGAAAACAATGTTCTAGAACAAGACGGAAGATGGCATGAGACAGCAAGTCTTATGCTGGTCCTGAAGGGGAGGAGTTTCCAATGAGATGCCAAACCTCTTGACCTTTCTTACTTGTCATGATGATAGTTGTGAACCCCAGCCACACATTATTGTTGTTAACAGTGTTATCACTTTCTGGCTGGAGATAAGTGGCATGCTGCTGAAGGGAGAGACCGTCTAGCAGTGCCAAACCTGGACAGAGGAATCTGTTTCTGCTTTATGCCAGAGGGCCTAGGTATTTAGTAGAACTGGACATTTTGAGCTAGCAGTGTCACTGTTAATGTTGTTTGGGTTTGAGTCCAGACAGGAATTTCTGCTTTATCAGGGTCTGGGGACCTATCAGGGCAGTCCATCCCCTCTAAAGAGTCCATTACAGGGCCGATAGGGCATGAGCTCAGTGTTTCCCATGGAAGTGGCCTCACAATGATGACTGACACTGGGTCTCTCCCTCCTCTGTTTCTCCCTCACTACAGATGTTCTCCAGAATTTTTTTTCTTCCAGATCTCTGTGACATGGTCTGCTCACAGCCAAGAACAAGCACAGGAACCCAGAGCAATCCTGTAAGAAATATTCAAAGCTAGTTCTCCTTCTTTGGCACTTTGCTCACTACCTATTTCATTAAATTGGTGCATTTGACAGATACATTTAATGTGTAAGACATACAAGTTCTGTTGCACTTATACAGGATAAGAGAGAATGATATGTATCATATCCCATCCTATAATATTGTAATTGTCTTTAATCATGTGCAATGTCATCTTGCAGGTTGTTTGGCTCTGTGTTGTCAAAAACAGCTTGACATTTGTAAACTATGTCAGAAATCAGATTCTGTTAAATAGAGCTCAACAACTAACTTCTCATCATCTGTGAACTGTCTAATGTACAGATTATGAAGGTCATAACCAACTTTGGAAGTCAGCTGTCCATGACATGCTTAAACCAGCCATGGTACCAGAACCAAAACCATTCAGTATTTTATGACTTACAAAATATCTTATGGTTCAAACAGCTTTTGAATACTTTAGACTCAAGATATGCGCTTCCAAAAATATTGTGTAAATTATCATTATCAACAAATACCAGGAAACAAGATATGATGTCAATATTGCACACGCCTAACTCGGTGCAATATTTGCTATGGCATGCAAACATAGCTTTAACCATTTAGTCAGCCCTGATCAAGATGCAGTGGTAATATGTTCTGCTCCTATGGAGCTCTGCTGCAGGTCTGAATAGACAATGTGCATGTTGTTGCTATCTGCCGCTTTTCAAGCAGTACGGACAGTTGAGACTTGTGTTGGGCTCACTGCCCTGACCCTCTTTAGAGCTGTGTGGCTTTTGCAGGGCTCCAGTGAATGTTGGAATACTCTGTCAAATGCCACCTTTCACGGTGCTGTTGTGCTACAGATTGATTCACCAAGGTCCCCTTGCCAGCAGGAAATGTGCAATGCTACTTAGGGTTAATTACCAATCAAAATGTTTTGAAGGGGCAGAGTACAGGTGGCTCTTTGCCACTGGAACACATTATATCCTAATAATATGAGCAGTAAAATGAACAAATATTAGTTTTCTTTCATTTATACAAGTTAGTTATGACCTTACAATCCCTTCTCTACAATGATGGGTAGAGATGCATTTTTTACACCAAAACGGAATCACTCTGCTGACATGTTGCCAAGATTTATGCACAAATAACTAAATCATATAATAACCAAAATATATTGTTTAAATTCTTGAAGAATCTTTAAATTTAAAAATAACGTTACTTGGTAGTGCTATATAATCCTTTTGCAGCATACTATGTCAAGGCAAAGTACAGAAATTGTTATTATTGCATAGCAACAGGTCATTTTTGAACAAAATATTTGGAGGATATTAATATTTGTTTCTTTATTTTGAAACAGTTGTGTAAAGCAATAAAACAGTTCAGGATTATCCCGAATAATATAATGGCTGTGATTATCTATGGCACTTGCTTTTACTCATACCTAATGAATAGCTTTGTTCCGATCACTAACAATACATCTAAACAATTTTGAATTGTTTCCGCTCCATTTTCTATGTAATTGCCATTTCCAGGGGGTTGTAATCTTTCTTTTCTGTCCATTTTTCAAATAAAAGATTCAAGCCTCTGATCCAAGTTTTGGGCAAAGCTGTTTATTTATCTCTTCCCCCAATTCTTTTACTCTATTACACTTTACGATGAAAAGTAGCCAAAGAATGGCAGTGACAGCCATGCCTAATATCTCTTTCTGGAAATTTTGCCTTTTTTTACCCCTCCTCTGCACTTGATGTCTTTATACTCTTCTCAGAGTGCTGTAAGGAATGAAAAGAATCAGGCCTGACAAGTGACCTCCGCGGGAGGAGAGAATTAAAAGACCGGAGTGAGAGAGAGGATAGAGGACGGAGAGAAAAGAGGCGATGATCGAGGGAGAGTGGCTTCCCTGCCGAGCATAGGCCATCTTTACTGGCAGACTAAAGCTGGCCTTCAGACGCCTTTTGTCAAAAATGGGTGGAAGAGAAGAGAAACTCCTCTTCACTGAAGCTGAGACAATAAAGTTTTGTCGTCCCTAAGGGCTCTCCCGGTGAGAAAAAGAAGGGCCCATCTTAGTAAGGGGTAGAGCCTTTGGGCCTTGCAGATGTTGAAATAGGGATGATTTATTAGACAAGAGTGTCCTCGGTGGCATTTGGCCATCATCCCAGACAAGAGAGAGACAAGGAGAGAGAGCAGCAGGCCACCGAGGATCAGAGACATCTTAATACCGTGTATGGGCATGGCGAAATTTGCTCAGGGCCTGTCGTGGTATTTTTGCCCTCTTTTGAGCTGAGAAAATAACCTCAGAGTCAGGCTATATCACTGAGCTTGGAGCCTGCTGAGCTCTCTGTCACTCGTTATGTTTCAGTACACATTCCTGTAGCTCATACCAACGAATAAAGCTATTCAAAGTAATACCAGCCTGTAAAGACAACATTTATGATATACAAAAGATTGATCACCATCAAGTGTCATATGAATGTATATCAATGCAAGTTATATGTGAGGTAAAACCAGTACTGTGCAAAAGTCTCAGGCTACCAGAAGATTAGATCTGTCTTTATTACTAAACAGCAAAAAAATACAGTAAATTTGTATGCAAAACTAAAAAAACTCAAAATTCAGATAAACTTAATTCGTTTGCCAAGGTGCCCTTACTGCTGTCCAAAGCAGCTTCATGAAAGAGGGTCTATTGAAGAAGGGTAGCAGCCAATAAAGCACTTTTTTGGAAGGGGTGAAAAGGCTATGATATGATTGGAATGACGATCTGTGTAAAATAGTATTATGGAATTAAACTGTCTACATTATGCTATATATGGCCATTATACCATTTCTAAAACAACATATCTAATGGTGACCTATGACCTTTGCACAGCATTGTATTTATGTAATATTTTGGAAAGAGATACCAAATTCCCAACATCACAAAGTCCAACAATTTGTAAACATTAAAGTTTGATAGGACGTACGCCTAGTAGAATATACAAAGTGGTGCAACCAAGATTGTGCTCTCTCATTTGAATTCTTCAGGTTTGTATTGCTTGAATATTAAAGAATCAGTTCTGAATATTTAACAGACCTATTACCAGACCTGGTTACAACATCAGGAATCTGGTGTCATATCACATTCTATTACAAGTCAATAAATAAGCAACACATTGTTTCAATGATGGTCATTCTAAAATCATCTAAAGAATAACCCACACAAAAACAAGTCGGGAAAATTGCTGTGTGTGTTGATTTTCAAATGCAACTGTGAAGAGTTACTAAAATGTTGCAGAGGCATCTGGCTCTACTAATGGCAAAATGCTAGTGAAAAAAAAAACATTGTATATATCTTGAACAGCTACATTTCCTAAAATATTGGTGACACCATGCCCCCCTCCCACTTTCCCACCACCTCCATACAATCCTGCAGCAGGACCGAATGGCTTTTAATCTTCTCTATTGTTTGTCCACTTTATGTCCAGCATTCTTAATGGACCTCTGAGGGTTAGTTAAAGAGCAAAAGTTTAGACAGCCTTCATCAAGAAGGCACAGGAGATTGATTGGCAATGTAATTTCCCATCGCCCTTCTCCCTCCAGCCGGCCGGCCAGTGCCTGGAGGAACTATATGAGGGTGTGTGAAAGCAAGAGTTCACAGATGAAAAGACTGATTGCCTCTCTGTGTTGAAGACAGAGGTCTATTGGCAAACAGTGCTACACAATGTGGCATGTGACTGAGCAAGGCAAGAGGGCTGACGTGAACAGGAGAAGGGGTCATCAGTCATCCAGGCTCAGGTCACACAGTGCCATATCTCTCTCTCTCTCTCTCTCTCTCTCTCTCTCTCTCTCTCTCTCCCTCTCTCTCTCACGTCTATCATCTTCCTATTTTATATTTTCAGTGATAAATGTGCAGCAGTACCTACATAATACACACCTGAACAAAAATTTTACCAGTCCTAGGTGGAAGCATACTATTTGATGCCACCTCTGAAAAACCCCAGTCATACTATGTTTATCACAATCTTTGCAGGAAACAAACATTACAGGTATGCCATTTGTCTGCAATACGTTCTGTGAAACAAGATGTTAACTGCTGACCAGACATTACAATAGTCACATTGTCTTTTTATGCTATTGATATGTAAATACAGAGGGTATTTACACATGAAAACTGCATGCAAATGAAATGTAAAAGCATTAGAAATAACGCTGAAAACACGAGTCTAATGCTACCATTTATACAGTATCCCCAGTGCTACAGCATCCAAAGCCTAAACTGTTATAGACATGCTAAACCTTTTGTACTTTACAAAAAAATCACAATGACTATATAAAAAACAGGAACGTAGTACTGTTACAGCGTTGTCCAGGGGAATGTCATAACATCTAAGAGGATGGTATGATGGACCTGATACCTTTGCTTGACAGGAGCCACAAATGCATTCATAGACAGTACGATGAACAACTTGGAAGATCAGTCAGATTCAGATTCAGAAACAGAGATTCAAATTATGAATCATTTTATGTACCCTGCTCACAGAAATAGGGAATATTTTATTATGGGAGACTTGATTTTGCAGAATCCCCTAATGTTTGTAAGCATTATAGTTATAGGTTGTACAGAATGTACAGGTAAGTGGGGACAAAACGTGTGCTATTTATAATAGGACATACACATACATTACATGGCATTTTGAATTCCATTTACAGCTTGTAAGTAGCAGAAAGTCACATACACAAACAAAAGTAGCTTACACAAACAAAGTCACTAAACACTTCAACCAAGAACTGTCTCTAGTCTAAACTTGAGCTAACATGCAAATAAAAAACACACTGACCACCTTTGCTAGTGAATTTATAGCGTTGATTGGTTGTTTGGAGGTGACCAGCTGAGCTGAAAGACATCATTTTTAAGACCTAGGCCAAATGGACATTGATTGACTGTCCATTAAATGGAAAACACCTGTATACAATTTTGACTGATTCTATTAAATCAATAATTAATCAATTAAACTTAGGTCTTGTATAAATGTAGAAAAATCCCAATGTATCTAGAAGAATAACAGATAAATATACTGTCACAAAAATTAGAGGATATTTCACAATGATATATTCCCTAATGATATGTCCCCTAATTTCTGTGAGCAGTATAGTTATATGGTTTAAAGCAAACTCTCATAAAGCAAATTAAAAGGCACTAAACACTGATTTGTAATGCTAACCAATTAGCTGTTTATGTCTAATATTACAGTGGAATGTCTTTAAATTGCTTGAAGCTTTGGTCACTGGTGAGAATAAACCAATGTAATGGAGAAAGGATGGAGCAGGAGAAAGAGAGAGAGAGGGTGGAATGATTTAATGATTTTCCATTTCACTTATGCAAACCACCAGCACTGTCAGCTTGGCTCTGTTTAAATGACTGAATCTTTGCTCTATGTTGTCTGTCAAAACTTTCTGCATCAGCATAAAATCCTTCAAAAAATATTTTAGTTTTCTCCCTGCAGACATGAATAAATGCTTTTTTTTCCCGGGTGGAAAAAAGTGCTGTCTTAATACATACAAAGTGGCAGCTCCATCAGGGACTTACAGCAAAGGGTAATGACAAACAAGGGACAATAAATACAGGACAAAAAGTGACATACACATCACTCTCTCTCTCTCTCCCTTGCTCTCTCTTTGTGTTTTACAGTGGATTAATTATAGCAAACTGTCCTGTCTCTGATGCTACTGTTTGTCCTGAATGAATAGTGCGATAGACACTGAGAGTGAGAAAACTGCAATGAGTAGGAGGAAAGCCCAAAAAAAAAAAAGAAAAAGAAAGACGCCTCTTCTTTGCTCGTTTGGGTCTCATCCCTTTCATGTCAGACTCTTGGCCTTTTTTCTTGCCCATGTGAATCGGCGAAGGAACAATGAGATGTATGAGCGTTTGAGGGGGCTGAGTGGAGAATACTGGTCTTGTTGTTGCGCTCGGGGTCTGAGCTTGACTTTGATTAATGAGGGTGCAGACACGGGCAGAATGTTGAGGAAGGCTCCGAAAGACCTCAGGGGTGGCGAGGGAAAAAAGGGTGTTCGTGCTGACGAGAAACATGGACCTGGTGCCTCAAGAGAGGAGAGGTGAGGTGAGGGCTGGCAGGCAGCACACCAATTTTTACTGACCAGTACACTGCCTGGCTAGCTGAGGTGCATGACACACATGAAGCGTCTGAGAGAGAGTTGGGCCCACAGAAGTGCATTAATATTCATTCAGCTGACAAATATTCATCTGATTCAATCGTGTGAACTTTCTCCCCATCAGTAGATGGTGCTCTGCTATCTGATGTTCGGATACATCGATATAATTATTCATTTAAAAAAGATGTGAGGCATAGCCTTACAGTTCTTGTAACAAAAATACACAGTTTGTCAGAAGTGTGTTGAAGTCTAAAAATAAAAATATAGACTATTCAACAAGGAAATAGTTTTAATAATTGACATAAACACATTAAAAAGGAAACACAAATACAAGGATGTGCTGTTTAACATTCATTATCTTCCGTAAAACATCACATTGTCCAGACATTACAATAGTCACATAGTCTTTCTAGGCTATTATAATGTAAATACATTGCTCACACAAATTAGGAGATATTTCAATATGGGTTATTTCATTTCGATACAAATGTATGCATTTATTATAACTCAAAGTCATGCAAATGACACTACTGAATAAAAAGATCAGCCAGATGAAACTTATAAGAGAATGTAAAACAGTATATATAAACTGCTAACAAAATAGGGGATATTTCAGTAAGGGATATTTTATTTTGAAGTATCCCCTCATTTTTGTGAGCAGTATATTCATAGGTTTGAGAGAATATACAGGTAGTGGCCCATTTAAACAAAGGAGTACTACTCACAATGGGACAGGACCATACACTTGCGAACACAGCCGCTTGTGCAAGCAGGTAGCTCCCAGACCCAGAAATAATAACAACATATTTGGCCTCAAGTGGCATAAAAGTTTGGGCCCCAAGTGATTCCTACCTTGAGAACCAAACTCAAACCAAATAATCCTCCACTGAGTAAAAGTGAAGTGTTAAGAAAGTGCTGCGACATACAGTATGGAATGAGTGAAACTCTTTACAGTTTATGGTGTCTGCAGCTCATTTTGCAGAGTAAAAGTTATATTGTCTTAAAAGCTAAATGTATATACACTTACTGGCTTCTTAATTAGGTTCAACTATTCAATAGCTCGTCACTGCAATTGCTAGCAACAAAAGTGAGTACACCCCTAAGAAAAAAGGACAAATGGTGCCCAAAGTGTTTTCCATTACTTTTCAGCACTGCCTTAACTCCTTTGGGCATGGAGTTCACTAGAGCTTCATAGGTTGCCACTGGAATCCTTTTTCACGTCTCCATGACGACATGACAGAGCTGTTAGAGACCTTTCCCCACAGATGCTTGATAGGGTTTAGGTTTGGAGACATGCTTGACCTTTACCCTCAGTTTCTTTAGCAAGCCAATGGCCATCTTGGAGGTGTTTTTGGGGTCATTATCATGTTGGAATACTTCCATCCTGACCAGTTTCTAAAAGGAACTGCCTTATTATTCTGCCTTATTATGTCATAGTACATGTTAGCATTAATGGTTCCCTCAGTGAACTGTAGCTCCTCACAGCTGGCAGCACACATGCAGCCCCAAACCATTATATTCGAACCACCATGCTTAACTGTAGGCAAGACACACTTCTCATTGTACTTCTCACCTGGTTGCCTTCACACACACCTGACACCACCTGAATTTATATCAATTCAGTATCACCAGATGGGTCCAGTAATCCATGTACTTAGTCTGCTTGCCTTCAGCAAACTGTTTGCAGGCTTTCTTGCGTATCAACTTTAGAAGATACTTTCTTATGAGATGACATCTTATGGTCTGAGCACTGACAGGCTGAACCCCGGGTACAATCGCTGTGCTGTCTTGGACATCATGCTGCTGCTCACTTTCAGGGTGTTGCCAATCTTCTTTTAGCCTAGGTAACAATTTTTTCAGATCCTCAGAGAGTTTGTAGCCATGACGTGTCATGTTGAACTTCCAGTGTCCAATATGAGAGAGTGATAACACCAAATTTAACACACCTGCTCCCTATGCACACCCGAGACCTTGTAACACTAACAAGTCACATGATACGAGGGAGGGAAAATAGCTAGAGGTATACTTAATTTTAATTGCCTGTGGTTTAGATGTTAATGGCTGTGATGGATTATTTTAAGGGCACAGCAAATTTACACTGTTATACAACCGGCAGACTGACTACATTGCGATGTATAAAAGTGTCATATCTTCAGTGTTGTCTTATGAAAAGTATAATAGATTAATAAAATATTTACAAAAATGTGAGGGGTGTACTCACTTGAGATAGTGTATAAAATATTATACTATATAATACTGGAAGCATTTTGAAGCACACCTTTTTATTAAGACAAAACCTAAAACTAAGCTAAAATTATTAAACAAGCTATCGTTCACCAACGACTACCTGATAGCAACCTCTATTTCAAAATGCCTTTAACCTCAGGATTGCTCTCCAGCAGTCCATCTGCCGATCTGGACCATGTCGCCCCATTGTCTCAGCTTTCATCTGTAGGTAAGCACCCCACTAAACCCCCAGCCACTTCAGAACATGTGACAATAGCCAGATTTCCTCCCAATTTGCTCGTGGAGAAAGAAGCCAGGAGCTTTTCAGGGGGTTTTGAATAGTCTAGCTAATTCAGGCACAATCCAGACCTGACCTCCCATTTCCCCCTTACTTCTTGGTCCCTATTTAGGCACCCCTGACTTAGTCTAATTCATGAATAATCCCTGCTGGTTTTCATAAGCCTGCCAGCCACCGCAAATATGTCCATGTATGAGTATGAGCATGTGAGGCCTTGTACGCGTGTGTGTGTGTGTGTGCGCACGTTAGAATACTATAATGACGAAAAGACACTGACAAATATATAACTACAGAGGCACATAATTGTGTGCATGTGTTTATACCTGAGCATGAATCTAATCACCTTCGATAAACAGCAAGGCTTTTTTTTTTCTTGGTCAGATATTTATGTCTGAACTCTGTTTTCCCCTCCAACTTACCCTAATCAACCTCCCCAGTGCCAAGCAGCAGATTTCCTCCTATGGGTGTTAATATGCTCCTTTTTAAGACCACTTTCCAGGCCACTGTATTGTTATTAAAGCAATCAAGGCCTTTCCTTGGTAGGTCGAGTATGAAGTGTTTACTGGGAAGCAGATTTAATTTGAGCTGGGGAAATTATTAGCAGATTATTACACACTAAAGAAAAAGATTATTAGGAAGCTTTTAAAATAGCAAGAACAAAGACCAAAAATTCTTCCTTGGCTTGATTTTATAAGGAAACCACAAGGACTTTAAATGTTTTCACTCCGAAATAGAACATGGGATAGGCTTTTAATCAACGTGTATAAGGAGGAACAGAAAACGTACGATGAGGCACGACAAGTAAGAAGGAATAGACAGGAGAACGAACAAGATATAATATAAGAAAGACAGATTAAAAGGGGAAACAGATAAATTGCCCTGTTTCAGGCATTAAGGTTGGCTTTCTGATGCCTCTTCCCGAGCATTGCACATGTACAAGGTGGGTTTATGCTAAAATGTGACAGCTGAGACAAAGAAACTTATGAAGGTTTACTGGGGTTTTCTAGTATACACAGTAACAGTATAAGAATTCAAATTTGTACTGGATTGTCACGTAATCCATCTGGCCTCTAGACCTAAGCTGATCTGAGTAAAACCTTAATGACTGGATAATGTGAGTTTTCCTGAACTGCGCTCGAATCACTTTGACGGCAGTTCCTTCAAACTGACTTCCAATTCGTACCATACAGTTTGTAGGTACACCTGCACAATTGCTGTCGTCTGCAGTAACTTTCTTTGCTTCGTGTTAGAAGTCAAATAATCTAAAAATCCTGCAGTCACTAATCTAACATTGAACCCTGACTCACATTTCAAACAGTGGTCTGCACTGGTCTGATTAATACTACACACCACAGCTGCAGGACGTTTGTTGTGTATACACAGTCAGAATCAAATGGGATGGAATCCAACCAGCAGCTTACTTAAAGAATGTTATGTACTGTGTACATGATGTCAGAGGACAGCAATTCTATCACATTACATGAATATAAGATAAAAGCTAATGATCTAAATCAATCTGATTCCTAGTGCTATCATGTGATCAAAATAATTATCAAAATAATCTTTTTTCTTTCAAAAACACGACACGCATGCAATGGACAATATAAGCTTTAACAGAATGTTGTTTCTCTGCATACTTTGCAATTTCCCCTTACTCTGTTCTGTAATGGTCAAGATCCTCCAGTCAAGATCCACTACTGCAGTGATATGGTGGTGGTGTGTTAGTGTGTGTTGTACTGGTTCGAGTGAATCACTGGGTGTTTTGGTAGTCTTGGGTGACCATACACCCTACTGAACAATCAATCGTCCAGTCTGGCATACTCTCAGTTCACCTCCATGAATATGTCACTTGCTATTCGATCACAATAACTATCTTTGACTTTTCATTTGCTTTTCTGTTTATCTTGTTTAATAAAATACAATTACATGCTTATTTTTTAATCACTTCAAATTCATTTTGAAATATCCCCTAACTTTTGTGAGCAGTGTAGCATTAAGGGAATGGTAATTAAGAGGTCATTTAATACACAGTCCATAACTATAGGTGATAGCATAGTGAATTAATGACAATGTGATTAATAGCAGTAAACAATTAGCACTGCTATTAATGTATTAATTCTGACAGCCCTAAATAAGACATACTTTTATCTATTTAGCTGTAGGCGTGTGTCTGACTATACACTTAATATAGACGCACTCATAATCAATACAGCATGAACAATCCTCTCAAACTGTCCAAAAATAATACGAATTTAGAAGTTAGACAATTTGTTTCTTCAATACAAAAGCTCGCATAAATAGAAGACAATTCAAAAAGGAAAGAAAGCTTAGGGACACTCTATCAAAAATCCTCTCTCAGAACCATCATGTGAAGAATTCCCACTCTCCTCCCTCCCCTCTGCTTCTTCTGTCTGTTTTTTAATAAAGCTGTTTGGTTTTGAGGTCTTTTCAGGCACAGACCCCCAGCCATGTGAAAAGTTAATCCGCGTATTTGCGTGTGCGCGCGAGGGCTCCCATCACCCTGGGAACTGAGGACGAGCATCCCAAACCTGGCTGGCCACTTGAGCCGGGGCCCTCGCTGAAGTACTTCTGCGTCCCGTCTCTCTCTTTTCAGAGCAGTTTTGATGGGCGCAGCTTGATAGACAGTGGGATTTTGGATTTACATCTTCAAGTGCTCATCAAGCTGAAGGATGGCAGAGGGAGAAAAAAGGAGCCTTTAGTACACATTTGTTTGCAGGCCTCACCTCCATGCAACCTTTCAGACTTCACTCGGCTTCCTTCACTTGTTCGTCTCATAATGCGAGGAAGTCATGCAGGACTTTCAGAGCTTATAATAGCAGATCCTGATAAATTAGGCCTAAATGGGAAGCTAAGGTCAGCACTTCACACCAATACTTCACCTATAAGCACATCATAATTCCACACCTGATCACAATTTGTAACGTGTACATAATCCCTTCTGGACTTACTGAAATAAACCTAGAGTAAAGACCATGGACAAAAACATGTAGACATGTAGCTACTTAGCTATCCTGTATGACAGAGCAAAGTGCTAGACCTCATCCTAGAACAAGGCATATAAATTCCCTCTCCTATCTGTTCCTGCTGTCGATTTTTCCTCTCTCTACCCCATCCACCCAATTCCTCTCTGACATCCAAAGTGGCAGAAATTCGTTTTTGGGGTAAGTGTGATCGGGTCTGTAAAGATCAGAGTGGACTTTGTTCTCTCTGAGGGTTTATCTAAACTACAGCTGCGTGGGACAATGAGCTGGTGGTGCCTAACAGAAACCCAAGCTGTGCAGACTAAATTACTGCGCTGATAAAGCCGAATTAGAAGGACACAGGTCCAAGAGCTCACCAGGCAAGAAGTGGACAAGGAGTGGAGGCTCGTCCGGTGGCAAGTAGGAAGAAAATGCAAAAGATAAATTTAGGAAATAAATGTTCAATGTGGCTTTTGAGCTTATCCCTATATCGCTTTGTTGGCTATCATGTATCATTTGCCATGTTTAACCAGCCATGTTTCACTCCCAAAGTCTCTGTTCTATAACATGGTTAAGACAAGTCCTTTGTACAGAGCTGTGCAAGAGTATTTGGCCACCAATAGATTAGATATACATTATTTTAACAATGGAATAGTGACCATATATAATTATTTATCCGTTTCTTTATTAGAATATAACAAGAAATATATATAAGAGGAAATAATATAGAAAATACAGGACATTTAGATGCAGCATTAAAATTGAATGTATTTAGTGTGACCTCCCTGTATACTTAAAAAATAGCAGCATCTTGGTGAAAAGGCTAAAATATGTTGCAGCTTCGTTTGAAATGAAGATCAGAAAAATTGTTATGGAGTGACGAATCCAAGTTTGAAGATTTTGGACCCAGTTATCAACAGTACATTGTATGTGGTCATTATACTATTGTTAAAACAACAAATCTAATGTTTTTTGTTGTTTTAGCAATGGTATAGTCAATCTAATGTTGGCCTAAGACTTTTGCTCAGTATTGTACAGGTTGGCCCTGCCTCTTAGTTTAAAGGAATTTAACAAAATTATATAAAATTGTGATTTGATTAATTAACAACGATAGAACAGTAGAGGAATTGTGTGGTCCTTTCAATCTGGTCAACTGGAGACACATTAGAATAGTACGTACACTGCTCACAAAAATTACTGGATATTTAATTACGAAAGATTTCATTTTGAAGTTTCCCCTTATTTTGTGGACAGTATATACTGTAAGAGGGCTCATGATTCATGTGATTAAAATCTTATTCCGATATAATCCAGATACAAGAGGCCCGAAAAGACCAAGTGTAAACAAGGGCGTAATGACAAGCTCGTACATCTTGAGTCTAATAACATTCTGCTAACAAAAAGTATACCAAAATAAACCATAAACAATCTCTTGTCATTACCGGATCCTTTGAGCAAGATCTTGAAAATACATTTTTTCCTCCCTACTTACTTTGGATGTTTGTCTGAAGTGACTCAGTCTGATGTGTATCTTTACCTTGTTGACACTGAGTGTGTTTAAGACAAAATGACATTTCTAATTCCGTTGTTTATCCATCTGGTTGTCATTATTTCATCTTAGCAGAGCATGATTTTGACATGGTTCGTTGCAGCGTGGAACAACGCCACTATTTGTGGTATAACTGACAAGGTCCCATGTTACTGCTCATTTACAGATAAGTAAGGGTACATATAAAATGACTAACAAAAGACTAACAGAGTCTATGCTAAACATCCTGGGGTCGCTCTGGTTATTCAGTGATTTTGTTCACCATAATAAATAAATGAATTGTGTTAATTTCCGAACACAAATTTAAACTGGCCTGAGGGAACATCTGAACAAGTAAAAGACATGATCCTAATTAAAATTTAGAAATCGTATGAGCTGCATGAAAATATTCCCCACCAAGTTATTAACTGGTCAGGGTCAGCAGAGCTCTGGTGACTATAACCAGAGACCATGGTGGCCTAGTGGCTTAGTGGTTATGCACCTGAAGGTCAAGGGTTTAAATCCCACCTCTGCCACGGTTGGGCAAGGCCATTAACCCACAAGTGTTGGATTGTAAGACTATATCAATTGTAAGTCACTCTGGCTAAGGGCATCTGCTAAATGACATAAATGTAAATGTAAAGACACCTCTGACTGACCTCCCTGCTCCAGACATAGCCAAATACTCAAGTAGAGTATTAGACAACATTAAAACTTTACATATACAGTACACTTAGTCGTTTGCCATATGCTCTTATTCATAGTGACTGTAACTGAAACAGTCTGACAATTGCAGATTAAGAGCCTTGCTTATGGGCACAACAGTGGCAGCTCGGATTAGAATCCTGGACCTTCTGGTCTTCTAGACATGCAAATTCATGACTGAGTTTCTGCAGAGATGACCTTTCTCAAAGACCTAACTATGGCAGTTTGGTAGAGGTGGGGTTTGAACCCAAGACCTTTTGGTTTGCAGTAAAATATCTTAATTGCTATTCTATTGCAGTCAAATGGTAGCAGCCAAATAGCAGGTGTCATGGCAAAATGTAGCCAAATTGCACAAGCAGGTCATGGAAGAGTGGGCTAAAATTGACAGGGACTCTTGGGACACTAGTGGAATCCTTAGCTGAGACAATTGGCACTGCTCAAGGTCAATGGTCAGTGGAAATAGAACTTTTAGGGAAAGTATGGAAAATTTAATAGGTGCCCCTGAGACCTTCCATGATTTATCACAACTCACAAAGGGTTTGAACTGAACTTCCATTCATAAAAACAGATTTCAGAGCACAATGACTTTCCAAATCATATCTCAGTCTTATCAAGGACAAGGTGTCATTGGCTTATCACGTCCCATGACGCATTGTGTATTTAAAGTCTGTAGATCTGTCTGAAGTTGTCCACCTGGTTTAAGAGAATGGAACAAAGCTGATAACATATATCTGCTGGATCTCCCTATCAATGTGTCGGTCACCTGAGGTGACAGTCACAGCTTATCGCACAGATGCCGTATTGAATCCTGTGGCAACGAATGGTACGAGGAACTGGTTCCTGTTTCTGAGATGGCTGTGTCATGCCACTTCACAGAGTGGCGTGAGAAAGCAATTGAGCATTGGACAACTTGTCAAAGCTGGAGGAATGAGGGCTTGAAAATTGCCACAGAGACAAAGAGCTAAAGTGCACAGAATTGAAAGAGTTCTCAAACCTCATCCTTTCTCATACAGTTCATACATCCTGCCTGTCCTGATAACAAGGGTGTGTGTGTGTGAGAGAGAGAGAGAGAGAGAGAGAGAGAGAGAGAGAGAGAGAAAGATTCTTGTATCTTGTGATCCTATTAGCAAACACAAGGCTGCTAAGTAGGTGGTACCACCAAGCACTTGTTCTCGCTTACTGAAAGAACAATATTAATAATCTGAATAGTTTTGAGGAACTATGAAAAAACCTTGTAAGATTTCCACCCGAAATAGGCACAGAGTCACTCAATCTCCCACCTGCTCCTTATATGTTTCAGCATCTCATAATGTACATATCATCACATTTAGAGGTGGATTTGTGGCCCATCTTTAAATAGCGAATTTAAAAAAGCACGTGGTATCATAGTTGGAAATTAGCGTGTGCCCGCCGAAGGAAGCTGACAGATTTACGGAGATGGGTTACACCAAAGAAAGCTGAAAGGATAGCAGACGTGACTCAAAAATAGCTCTCCTTTCTCTTCCATTGCAGACAGAGCTAAGAGAGCGTCTTATTTAAGCCAAGACTTCTTTCCAGTAAAAAGAGAAATTCAACACTTCAACACTTTTCAACATAATGCAGTCATTGTTTTTTTTCCTCAAATTCTTCATTCGGTGCCATTTTTTATATAGTCATCTTTAGAGTAACAGTACAAATCTAAAGAATAACACTAAAAGTCTCAGAGACAGACACATTATGAGGCACCAGGGATGCTGCTCTAACAAAGGCATAGACGTTGAGCTCGGAGGAAGTCGTGAAATATTTCTGCTTCAGTACTGTTTGGTCCAGCAGCCAATCTCTAAGATAGATGTACAGTATTGCTCATGAATCTGGCCTTCAAATCAGTCTGATGTTTCATTACCATTCTGTAATGCTTCAGTCACTTTGGAACAGACATCTCTGTTTGATCAGTGCTACTTGCAGCTTTTACTCGTATCCAGGTCAACGATTTGCAGAAACACTTGGGAAGAGTCTCGAAACCATTCACTCTGTATGAGGCTTGCATTACTTTGAGCTTTGATACCATTAACATTAGCACTTCTAATCAAAAAGAGCAAGATCCTGCAGGAAGATTATTATCTTTATATTCACATACAGTATTGTGCAAACAAATCTTAGGCCACCATTAGATTTGTTGTTTCAGGAATTGATATAATGACTATATATAACAGACTATTGACGACTGGATCCAAAACCTTAGAGAAGTATTATTGGATTTCCATTGTAAAGTCCAAATTTAGTAAATTGGACCATCATAAAATGGGGACTACCTGTAAAAAATAATCTGCATTGCCTGCTGTGCACAGGCCTATAAAGACCTCATGTACAAATGGAGCAAAGCCTCACCAGAGCTGGCAACGATCCAAGTTTATTTTGTGCCAGTGTCACGTCCTGATGTATTTGTGAGCGAGCTAAAATAGTAAAGATGATAAAAAGATAAACAGTCTAATGGACGCATGGCTGTTAGGTATATAAGGCAGACGTGAGGTATTACGCGCCGTCGTTACCGTCGGAAGCTAGCGGTCAGTACAGCGGTGAATTTGATTAAGTTCTGTGAAAGAATGGTGAATAACACCGCTGTGAGACAAATACGTATTTCCAGTGTGAAAATATCATTGTAATTAGTAACATAAACAGCCCTGACAAACGCCATCATTCAGGGCAGTGGAGAGCAGAGCCAGTGTCTGCTAAGCCCTTAGGCCAAAGGGGCTCCTGATGGGCCTATTCATCAACACACTAATAAATGATGAGTGAGAAAGAGAGAGGGAAAGATGAGAGAGAGAACTTACTTAATAGAATGTTAAGCTAATATTCAGAAACTTTTTGTTTTCTTCAAATAAGAAGTAAACAAATCCAAGACTGATGGTTTGAATTAACCGACCCTAACCACCCTATCCTCTATATAACTTTCATTAAGTCCCAGATTAATTAACAGATGGGAGTAATTGCTTATTAACAAATGATAAGGCATCAGTGTTGTAATCAATCCTGACATTTAATTTGCTGCCTGCTTCCCTTGCTATCAATTACCCCGTTCAAGGGAATAACTGACAATGTTTACTCGGGTATGAGAAGTAAAATGAGCATTATTCACAGCTCCTAAAACACTGGCTTTGGTGTTTCTACAGCAACACGCACACCATATGTTTAATATTAGATCTAATCTGTTCTAGTCAAGTGCTCCACAACTGGGGAAAATTGGATTAAATTGGTTAATGGCATGTTTAAAACCTACATAAAATGAACACGAATGGAAGATATTATGGGCCGGGGTAAAACTGCAGCGTATTCAGCCATTCCATCCTTTTAATGTGTAAAGCCAGGTTTTCTTGAAATAATGCAAAACCACACGACTCTGGTCAGTGAAGCAGGAAAAAGACCACAGTACAGATATAAGTTTACATCATGTGGGAAAGAGAGCGGGAATATTTACACAGCGGGTGCCAAATGATCGCGTAAGCCGAGTAATATTTTCGATAGGCGATACTGAAGGCATGCAAGGAGTTGCGAACTAATTCGTAATCGGTAAGAAAACTTTTGGATGGCAGTGGCAGTTCTGGGGTTGGCAGTACCCCTGTGACAGTAAGCTTGGCCCACCCACGACCTCCCTAAATGAGGAGTAAGTTAATTAATGAATCAACTTGATTCCTGCAATGCAATGCGCATTTAGATATTAAGTAAATGGCCCCTCTAACCCGGACACTGCCTCCACTACTTCATATCTAGAATCGCTACTGGGTGCCGGATGCTTCATTCAACAACGCAATTATTGGAGATCTTTTTTTGTTAATGTAGTAGTTTTGTGGGCATTTTTGATCAGCTTATTCCAGTTCATGTCTCTTCTTTTTGCCCCATTGATGATTGTCCTCACTATCAGAACATCGTAGTGTGTCCTTTGGCCTGCTTTTGAGATAAAAACGGCTAATTTCCTGAACAGATCACACAACCTCCAAACAGCAAGTGCTATCTCCACACGTGCTCGGCGGCTAAATGATCCCACACACACAAAGGTGGACAAACAGAGAGGTGAAAGGTAGGGTCAGGAGAGATAGCAATGAGGCGTGGCGCAAACGCTGAAGGGGGACGTTTGTGCAAGGACAAACAAAAGTCAACCATGGGCATGAAAGCAGGCTGTCAAGGAGGGATCAGGACACAAAGGAATTCGGGCCACCGTACGAGGAACAACCATGAAGAACAGAGCATCTGTCACGTATACCAAAGGCGCAAAGCGAACACATCCAGTACTGAGTATCGCTAAGTCAACAACTCAGCAAATACAAGAAAATGCCAGGCAAGAACACTTTTTTCTTTCGTGGGATGAATAATGTAGATATGGAAAAGTACCAACGCCATGAAGACAAACACAAAGTTTGCACTGCAGCAAAGTCATCAGTAGGTCAGAGGCCTTTGAAGTCAACAGCTAGAGAGATAGGTAACACAACATAGAATGTGCCAGGGCATCAGTCATGGGTGTCGAATGAAATGCATGAACAAACTTGAGCCATAACCAGCAAGTCATGATTACTAAAAACAATAAGGAAAAGGAAAAAGGTGAAGGACATGTATTCCTTCAAGCAGTTGTAAATCACAGGGTCTCAATAAATTAATTTCCACTTTAATGCATTTCACCCCCTCAAACCTACATAACGGGATGTTTTTAGATCTATATGACGCACAATGAGCCCAGGTTTATCAACCTTACACCAAGTCACTGTGAGCCTCACAGGTCATGTGACAAACATTGTGTTAAAGTGGGTTTTACTTTACAGTCACCCTGTATGTGTGTTGTTTTAGCATTAAGGGAAGGCTACAAGCAAACCCTTCACCTTCACCTTTATAGGCAATATACTTAATTTTAATACAATAAGTAGGGAAACAAACAAAAAAAAATCAAGACAATGTTATATACGTTTTAGCAAACATGTTTGCAAAGCTGTTGCAGTTATGCCTAGTATACAAGCTCAAGCCACTGTTGGGGTAAAAAATAGGAACACTTATTTTAGTTGAGACACAGCATTGTGAAACTCTATGATAGTTCTTTTTATCCAGCCTGTTCATTTGTTGAAGCTTCTCGTGCACACAAACAACCCTTACAAGAGTTGACTGATTGTTTCAGTCCAGCAGGGAAACGCACAAGAAAAACATCATCCCCAGTGAGCAGATGCAAATTCAACGGCCAACAGGTAGAGTGACAAAATGGCTTGTCAAATAGCCTCAAAGAAACAAGTTTAAACTGGACCACAGTTGCTCATTAGTGCCACTTTCACCCCTGCAGGATACATACATAAATTGCATATATAACCTCACGTGGTATGAGGTGTACGAACAAGTCAATAATGAAAAGGGTAATTAATCTAACAAACTGAGCAGAGTTCAGGTGATGGTTAGATGCCGGCTTAGGGGAGAAGATAAAGAGAGTCAGGATAGCTTCACATTCAAACTTCAACACGCCTCAGCACACCGAGAGGGCACGGCGTATGTACACACCATTAATCTAGCTTTTGAAGAAACACCATCTCTGAGCTTTTTTACTTTCAGAGCCCCTCTGAATCACCCCGATACATTGGCTTCTTTGTTTCGCTGCCGAATGTGAGAGGGATGAATAAAGGAGTCTCTATCTGACTGCCCTGGTGAAATGGGGTGAATCACAAAGTATCAGTGGTGTTACCTCGCATACGCTTGTACACTAAATTAGATTACTACTAAAAACATGGCTAATCGCAGCTCACACGTTACAACAGTGTGCAGCTACCAGAATGAAGCTATTCATTTGAACTCCATTCAGTTGCACAGCAATACAGAAAGACAGAAGGACCGGGAGAGTCATTGACTTTCATATATTAGACTGCCTTTATTATGACATCACCTATATACACATCATCTTTATTACATACAGTGTGTATAATTTATGGCATCTGAAAGCTACAATTAAAATGATTTTTAAATGTATATATCATACATAAATGTACAGATAGAGCAATAATGCGTCATTTGTGAGACAGGAACAGATCATTCATGTTATTGCCTTGACTGAAATTAACCATCATTAACTTTTAAAATGTGTGCAAACTATTAACTGATAATTTATCAGCCATTTTGAGGGTCATCTATGATGTACATCAAACAACTGATGTTCTTATACAGTCCATTTTACAGTGGTGTTTGAAAGTTTGTAAATGCTTTAGAATTTTTTAACACCTCATCAGATTTGCTCTCAATTTAATCACAAATAGATAAAGAAACCCATGTGAATAAAGGAGACAGCAATAGTGTACTTAGTCATTTTAATGATTGAGTAAATATAGAAAAAATATATTGAAAATAGCTTTCAGTGTCTGGTTTGACCCACTCATGCAGCAGTGTTACTAAACATTTACTAGTGGCTCTTGATCGGTTCTTCACCTCAGGTTTGACAACGTTTAGCCCATTCCAGTTTCATCCCTGGGGTGCTGGTGGATTTTCTTACATGGATCGCTTTCCCAACATTTCAGTCAGTACATTTCAAAGTATTTAAAACTTTACTCTTCTTTAACCATGTTTGGTTGAACAACTTGTCAACTTACGGCCGTTGTCTTACTGCAGGACCAACATTTGACTGAAAACTTAATTTCAGCAATAAAACAAAGACACCATTTCATCATTCTGAACTCACTGAGTCACCACACATGCTCAAAATGACATTTTCTCAGGGTAAATGGATAACACACAAACACATGTCCCCTCTAGAATGATCTGACAGTGGCTGACATTAAATGGACACACAGTGTGACAGCAGTCCCCTCTGGAGCTGATATCTGACAGTATTTCAAACTTCACTGTCAGTGTCACGATTCCACCAAGCTCCAAACCCTTATGTCAATACTGTATCCTACTCTTATATCAATAGTGAATCACATTGTCAAGTCCATAAAACGGCAAGGCCGGCAGCTACATTGCTTCCTCATGAGGCCCTTCCAGGTGACAGAGGAGCAGGTCTGATTGAAACAATGTGGCAGGGGCCACTGATACATTATGTTGTGATAAAGGGAAGCATAATAGCTTTTAAATAGATGGACTGTGTCTCTTGTCTGTGTGCAAGCAGAACCCCCCGAGGCAAAGCATTGCACAGATTGAGCTGTCCGTCTCACTGAAATGAATCTGAGTTAACACCTCTTCAGTCGGAGACGACTGAGCCTGAGGGACAGACTTAAAACGGAGTCCTTATCCAACTGCTTCTCTCATTAACTCATACCTTTCTGTGCTGAAGTGCAGAAAAATGCACAAGCGTCTGTCGGTGGGGACGACATTAAAAGAGCACAATATAGGTGCTGTAGGTGTTCATCTTTTTTTTGTGTACATTTCTCGCTGTGGTCTGAGCTTCTGAACTCGTCCCATGATCCTAACAAAGTAACCTATGCATAAAAAATACAATACAGCTGCATGCAACACATTGATTTGTTGATGGAATTAGAAACTTAATTTATGTGACAGCAGCATCGTGGTTCGGTGGGTAGCACCACTGCTTCACAGCAAGAAGGTCCTGGGTTCAGTCCCAGGGTGGAGTGGCCTTGGTTCATTCTGTCTGGACTCTGCATGTCCTCCCTGTGTCTGCGTGGGTTCACTCCGGGTACTCCGGTTTCCTCCCACAGTCCAATGCCATGTGTGTTAGGTTAATTGGTGTCGCTAAAATGGAACTTACTGTGTGACTGTGTGTGTGTGCCCTACGATGGATTGGTACCCCGTCTAGGGTTGTTCCTGCCCTTGCGCCCAGAGATGCCGGGCGGGCACCGGCTGGCCGCAACCCCGTGTGACCGAGAGGCTGTGGGAAACGAGCACATTTAATTCTGGCTGCTATTTTGCAAAGTTTACTCAAATATCAGGTACATTTTACAATTTTAAAATGTGAAAATTCCTTCAAGCATCATTATATTTGACATACTCTTCATCCCTGCCTAACTACACATATAACTAGAACTAGCACTAAAACAGATCTGAAGATCATGCCCCCCTGTTATAAATTCTGTAGACCTCCCCAGAATACTTGTGAGTTTTCAATGTACGCTATCCAAAACCAACTCTCTTAACTGTGTGATTATCTGGCTGTGTTTGGCTCACTGTGGCTCTGCTGTAATCCAGTTCTATTAACACCTCTGACCCTGTGCTGTTCAGTCCACTCCTCTCTCCACACTGTCTATTTGTCTAAGAGCGCTGACGTAGCCCAGTCTCGCTCCTCTGAGAGTCCGTCGATAGCTATCCATGCCTGATTGTTATGACTATCCCTGATAAGAGCCTCTCTTGCCATGTCGAGCAAAACAGACAGGCAGGGATCCCTTTCATTCTGCCAATTTTCCTATGCGAAAGCCTTTTTGTACTTTTATTTCTCTTTGGAGTAATGACTAAAAACACAATGCCTGTTGCAGCTATTAGAGATGAGGCTCTTATAAAACGCTTTTGCACAGCTCCAATAAAGTCTTGGCGATAAAAATTTGCAAAATAATGAGCTTAAAGCCCAAAATGAAACATAAAAATCAGGCGACAGGATTTTACACACTGTCTTCACCCAATTTCCGGCAGCTGCCGACAAGTATCACTTTTATAGATGGTTTGCCACAGATGGGCCAACAGATGTCTCTCTGGTCCTTAGCATGAGTGTGAAATATACACACAGGGTGTACGTCTATGTGTGTGTGCATTTGTGAGCAGAATATCATCGATGTGCTCTTTGTCAATCGTTACGGAGTCGAGTGGAGCCTTGAGAGTGGTCCTTATGAAAAGTAAAGAGAAAGTACTTGAGCACATAAATTGGAGCTGAAATCTGAGCATTGTATCAAGCAGACACACAGACAGGCTGTTTTTTCTTCCTAGGGCCGAATCCTGATGAGCACCATTAGTGGCGAATCCAAGCCAATGCGGCTAAGAGGGAGAATGTAGTTTTTGGAGTTGAGCCCTTTTGGCGCATCGAGAGTGTAGTCAAAATGTAAAACGGTTTGGGGGGGTGGGAGTGTCTTGAAGTATGAGGCTACTAAATGTCACTTGTACCTCTGAGAAAAATATCAGCTCAGACAAACTAAAGGAGAAGAATTAAACATGTTTGGGAAGATGGATACTACATTCTGACTACAAATATGCCCCGTCTAACAACCACATGGAAATGAATTAAAGCACATGATGAAATATAAACATAAATAAACAACTGATTTGCTGGCCGCTGGCCGCACGCAACCAAGAGGGAATGAGTCCACTTGAAGAAACAATAATTTCCAGAACAGGGTATTCAAAGATCAGGCTTAATTAGGTAAAACACAGTGGTTGTAGCAGTAGAAAGACAGAGACTAAATGACTGGTGCTCAGGACTCCTAGGTATATGTAGGTCAATTTTGTGTACTCCTGAAACTCTATTCATGAAATTCAATTAAATAGAAAATATGTATACAAAACTTCAAAGTATGACATTAATAATATTTATGGCAATAAAATATATATTAAACGTTTTTTTAATTTGACCAGTTGTTTACGGCTTCAGCACCCGGAGTTAAAAGGCAGATAGTTGTTTCCTGTTATAATTTGTTATAATTGTTTAAGACCCCTGTCTTTAATTGAACTGACATTAATAGGAGGGTTGTTAATTGCGCTTACCTGTGCTCTAAACAAAAAACAAGCTCAGATTCTTGTACCATTTATGGGTATGAACCATCTACCAAAGAAAAACCAATAACTTAAATGACCATTTTCTAAAATGGTCATGAATGAAACGTTTAATTTACTATGAAGTGCAGTCTACATAGAACATGATATAACTTTATGTGCTCATTTTTATACACGTTCTCATAAAACAGCCTGCCAATCCAATCTATAATTACAGTATGCAAGTGTAATTGATACGTATGCGGACTTAGCTATAAGGAAAAGAGAGATAGAAAGATATTTACAGACGTGAGCCCCAGTTGTGTCTTGAAAGGACAGCTTAGAGCACTACCAATTTGAAGCAACTTCAATCCCTGATGTCATGCTGAAATGAAAATTAATAGTTGACTACAGCTCCATGCAAACGCCACGCTACTTCCATTCCTCTGTATCGCGTGGCGTGACCAAATGAGCGCAGCCGAATGGATATGGAAGGGCAGCCGAACAGAACTATTGTAATCAGACTTTTGCAAACCGACATCACGTGAAATTGAGGAGTATACATTGAGAAAGCAAAGAAAATGAGGGGAAAAAAAGCACAGACGTGACACATAGAATAAGCATCTTTACTTTCTAGGTCCTTCCTTCCAGCAGACTAGAAGCTAATCATGTTGTGATTGACTTACCTCAGTCCGGCAGTGCCTCCTGGGAATTTTATCGCCTTTCGTCTCTTTAGACACATTTCCTAAGTGCAATGTTGCTGACACACCAACTGATGTGTATTAAGAATACAGGTATGCATCACTTAATGGCCACAATACGCTCTGTGAAATTGCAGGTTATGCAATCTGTATGTTGTTTGAAACCATGCTATATACTGTACAAAGCAATGCTATATGGAAAACTGTAGTGTACTGGTATTAAGAATATAGCCTAGATACTGTAGTTTTACCCCATAGGCTGATTTAATAAATATCAATACTGGCTGTCACATATTGATTTTCTACTTCAGATGGATGAAATCTTATTTCACTGTAAAGCTGTGCAAACCGATTCCCCACTCTCACTTCCTCTCCCTTGCAGACAGATTTATGGGTCAAGAACCATCTTTTATGTGACAACATGTTTCCGGTTGTATTTACAATACAAGCATGTATTTCAAAAGAGAGCAGGGAACTGAGAAACCTGCAGAAACTGCAAGAGGCTGTTAGAAATTTGCACATTCAACTCTCGTCTGCTGCACTGCAGTGAGTCTTTGCCTCCCATGCATGGTTCACGTAATTCATCATCAAAGTCAAAGTCAAATTTGCTTCTATTGCACTTTTTAAAATGAAACACTGTCATGATGCATTGTTACAATTATCTGCACTAGAGGCTGTAAGTCTCTAGCTGTATGTCAATTCAGTTGCTGTGCTATAACTCTTATATCTGGCAACTTAACATGTGGGTTAATTAGGTTAATTGCGTTAACAATAAAGCAATTAAATGCTCTTATCGATCCACAAACCTATATGCAAATATACATTGCTTGAACTGACATTGTGGTGCAGACCTGTACTGTCAACATTGTTACACTCATCACACCTACCTCCCATCCATAGCTGGTGTCTTTCACAGTGGCGCTCTGCAGACCGTGGAACGGTCCGAAGCGTTCGCCCGCCCCGATGCTGGTTTTGGCCCAGATGCCGAGGCCAGCGCCTGGCACGGAGGATTCGCGCAGCTCCAGGTTTGCAGGGATGGGAATGTCATCAGGAATGTAGACTGGCACCTCATAGGGTGAGCCCTCTTTAGGGGTGAAGTCCTCATTGTTGGGTTGGGGCGAACTTGGGCCCTTAGCGATCGGAGACATGATGCTGTCCTCCGTCTCCTCCTCGGCACTCTCACACGCTGCAGGGGTCAGCTCTGTGTCGTACATGCCATCTACTGCCTCACTGTCATCTGAAATACATAAAATTACAAATAGCAGCTTTAAATCCAGCATCAGAGCAATAACATAGATAATCTACTTCAAGATGGCCATTATGGTCAGCATTTGGGTACTCAGTATGTTGATTTGTGTATTCAGTACGTTTACACTTTATAACAGCTGTGCAAGAAGTTTAGCATGATGTGACAATTTTCCAGCACTGGTATATATGGAAAATGCTGTGATCAAATGATGGGGTTAGTTAGATGTGTTAGCCTGGGAAGTCTCCAAACGTTGTTGTACAAGACATTCCTATGCACTCTGGCCCTACATGACCTTACTGCTTTACCCCATGGCCAAAGAAAATACTAATTTTCAAGTGTTTTTTTGTATTTACAGGTTTTGTCATTTTTGGCAGGTACAGAGATCTCCGGTTCGATTCTCACCCCAGACTCTGCCTATATGGAGTGTGTATGTTTTTCCTACGTCTGTCTCATGAAGTCTAAAAACAATCGCCAGCTGTGTATGAATGATTCATCTGTATATTATATACAGTAAGTTTGCCCTTAATCTAAATCGCAAAAGTATATATAAACTCAATATCTACGTCCGAACTGCTGCAATGAGTTGCAGTCAGAACATCTCTCTGCTAGTTCTAAGTTTGGGTCTTTATACTGTATTATGTTTTTACACAGAATTAATCAACAATAATTAAATAAAAACAAAAAAATTCCTTATTATTATATTTATTTCACTAGCAGATTCTCTCGGTTGTGGTCAAGCCCCTAAAGATGGAAAACCTGAGTCTATTTAAAATGACTCGTGGTTACCACTCCATTCCAGACTGGTGCTGGAGTTTGTTTTACTCAATCACAACCACTACCATTTCCTGTCTGATCGTCTTACAGATAATAAGACCAAATGACCCTGTGCTCTGACGCCATGGCCAGTCATCCTTAAACCTTTTAGACAGTCACCTATGTTTATTGTCATTCTGGGCCTGACAGAGTAATTGTGGTATTTAACTGTCGTATTTCCACAGGGTAAAGCCTGACCACTAAGACCATGCAGTTGCTTGAAATACCCATGGCATTAATTATAGAGCCATCCTTCTATTAGTGAAACAGATAACACACACTTAAGAGAATTTCTGAGTAGGATAGAGTAGATGAAACAAATACACTCTTCAAAGTAGTGTACTTGGCATAATGCTGGCTGTAGCTACATTACTTTTACTGGAGATGAGCTGGTAAACCAAGAGAAACGTAATAACCACTTTGCCTTGTGTCCATGACAACAGCCATGCCAGTGCACACGTATTGACTCGGTGTAATTTGTAGAAGCACCAGTGCATTTTGCTATCCAAACACAGGACCAGCAATCAGAGCTAACTAGGCCGCAATTACTCCAGGAGTGCCTCCAATCAGCCGAGACTCAACCCCCTTGTGAGCGCTGCCAAGAACTCAACTTTATTGCTCTAAACTGTTTCCTTTCAAATTGAAATGCTATTTACTTATAAGCAACATAAACCAAGCTGTGAAAAAAAGAGTATATGAAACACAATCAGTCCTGAACATGGCTCAGGTAAAGCAGTTAAGGAAAGGACTCTTACTTTGAAAAGTTTTCCGGTCAATTTGCACATACAAAGTCAAAGAAATGGTGTAATGTATGTACAGTGGCATGAGAAAGACATCCAGGAAAATGTGAAATGGCACAAACAGAATATGGGATACAGCTCTATTAAGCGGAATAGTTCTAACAATCCCTGCGGATTCTAGTAAAAATATGTAACAGACAAGGAATGAACAGATGCAAAATCGTAATTGTGAAATGTGAACACTGGCGATAAAGTCTCCCAAACACAACCATCCTGAGAGATCCAGGAAATTTATCGTATAAAATGTGGGCCGTAAAAGCGTGAGCGCCTTTAAAAGAGATCCTGCGTCATCTCGAGATTCTGAGGGAAGAGAAACATTTTCCCAATTTCTTTAATGATTCGACTTCACTGGAGCCTCAGACCAGTCAGGCAATTAACTGAAGAACATGTGGCCCAGTAGTAGCTTCCCCTTTTCACAGATCAATTAAAGTTTTACAGCCACAGCCTATCTGGTGCTGTTTGCAAATCAAAAGTGTTTTCAAACCCATTAAAACTTTTCCCCCCTTTTCCTTTCGTTGGCATCTGACCCGTTCAGTACAATTTTCAACAAGCAAAGACAGGGTTGGAAAATCTATTAAATCCTCCAGTTAAAGAGGCCTGCAGAAACACACGCGTGTATAACGACACTAAAAGTGAGCAATGTAAAATTACGACGATTGGAGAGGCCTAGATGTAATGCGCGGAGACATCGTTTTGTGTGAGACATGGCAACCGCCGGCACTGCGAGCTTGAAAACCCAATGCCGTTTACAAGTCCTTTTGCTTGAGCATTAAGAACATGTGTCTGAGATCTGCCTATTCATAAGATTTCACAGGAAGAAAAGAGTAACGAATGCAGGATGAGTACTCATCGGTTCTGATGCACTATCTGTATTTCGGGGTCTCAGAGACAGGCCTGGATCCAGCTCCTGAAGATCCCTGGGCCAAAAAAAGAAAATATTTTTTTAAGAAAAGTAAGGGAGCTGATTTTGAACTCAGGCCCTCAATTGCTTTGGCAGGAGTCTGTATGGACTAGCGGTGTTAACACTGTCTCCTGGAGGTTTTTGCACGATGGAGAGAGACAGATAGTGCCTTCCTCTGTGCCTCTCCGTGTTTTCTCTCCCACTCACACTGAACTATTTATCCTGATTACACCAGGCCGCCGTCATTAATTCGCACCTTGGGGGTCCTCCTCTTCTCCAAGCTCTGGTCACAATGAGATGCTTGTTCGGTTTTGTTATTCCATTGGAAACTACCGTGCGGCCTGGGCGATGACATGAGGCCATAAGATTTATTTGATAAATCGCAAAAGAGCGTCTTTAAAAGACTGACCCTTGTTATTGTGGAGATACTGACACTCACTCTCAGATGCTGGTCTCGCTATCTTTGTGGGGACTTTCCAATATCATCATAATTTATCATAATCATAATCATTACTGTGGCTAATTTCTGCTACACTTACACATCTAAACCTAACCTTAACTACAGTAATCTAATAGAGACTCTACAGGATTAGCAGAAATGCAGTTACTGTAAAGAACTGTTTTCTCTGTGGGTTCCAGCAGAATGTACCCACAAGGTAAATTATGTCAGATCTTTCTATCCTTGTTGGGACATATGGTCCTCACAGTGTACTGCTCACAAAAATCAAGGGATACTAATTTTAATACCTAATATTTGTGAGCAGTGTATATAAACATAAACACACACACACACATATGTCTGCCTTACTATCAAATAGGGGACATTCCACAGACATAGTAATTACCTTAGCTAATTAGTGATATAGCTACCCCAACCCTAACCACCGTACCTGAAATGAAATCTTCTGACTGTTTTGGTTTTTCAAAGGAAGGTTGCAGTTTATGTAAAGGGGCATTTTGCCCTGTGGGGACCATCAAAATGTTCCCACAAGGCAAAACATGTCAGATCTCTCTACCCTTGTGGGGACATTTGGCCCCCACAATGTAATATAATCACAACCCCATCCCCACACACACACACAGCTTCTCTGCCTTCCTGACATGCCAGGTTTTAACAGCTCTCTATGGGTCGAGGCCGTGTGTCGAATGTCACTGATTTAAGTATTTTTAAAAATGTATTACATAACATGTACTTTTTCTGGCATTTAATACAAGGGAAAGGGATTTCTCTTCTTCAGTGTTTTCAAGAACAGGACCAACCCAATTGCCCTAACACGAGCGACTTTGCTGCCTTAAATTCAATTTAGGCAATCTAGCTCTTCAATCATGCATAAGAATGCGCACCAGTTTTGTTGCTCTCTGGTTTTTATTGAAACCAACCCTGTATGTGGTGTTTGTGGATGCCCTGCACTAAATGGGATGTGAACAAGGGACCCTGCACTCAAATAAACAGCCTATTCTCTGGGGCTGCATCACAATCTCATGTTTCTTCATAATCAGCACTGAACCGCTTTCCACATCAGTTCCGTTTTAACATAACCCATAAATTCGTCGAGGGCTCAAACATGGATTCGTGTAACACAAACATGCAAACACACATATTCTTCAGTCAAAGGTATTTGTAAATGAAGCTCTAAATCAAAACAATTCATCCTTTCAGAAAAAAGGGACTACATTTTGCGAGGGAAGAATTTGTGGTTATTCTTACCAGCATAGTCATGTGGGTCTGGTTTTACATGGATACCACAAAACCTTAGGGAAAGTATAAGTAACCAGAATTACTTTTTACTGTATTGCTCCAGTGTTGGAAAGTCATAAAACTCCATAAGAACAGCTTTGGTAAGGAATTCTCTTGCACGTCTCATCATGAGACCTTTACTGCTACAGTTGTCAGTTTGAATTCACATTACGGAGTTATGACTGAAGTTTGGGAGACGAACCACGCCAAAACCCCACCTATAGCCATTTTAACCTCCTATATCCACAGCATCAATGAGCTCCTTCTTCTTTGTCTCTTTAATGGTGGTCTGGTATGAGACATAAGACAAATCCAGCTCAAAGTTCAGAGACCTTCCACAATCATTCTCCATACTGCATGTCATTCTTATTTGAGCTTGAGGTCTGCCTTCACTAAATATAGGGGTGCCCTGTCCATTATGGGCTCCACCATGTAATGGCTTCACCATGTCATGGCTAAAAGAACTATACTATTGTGTATTTTACAACTTTTCGACAAAATTAGTCAACTGCACTCCCTCAAATGCTAAAATTACTCACTGTTAATCACTCATATTCTTAAAAATATCTGCAAGTGTGTCTATTCATGTTGTTGTCATGTCAAAGGCTCGTCGCTTAAAGAGCTAATCAGGATAAAATACAGCCCTGCTTCTGTTAAAAGAGATCTTATGATAGAATACAAATAACAGGATTGGGCAACGATTCTGGTAAAAGCAATGTCCAAAGTTATTCCAACACACCATGTGGTCTATTGTTCTACTCGCCCACTCCGTAATCCAGAAATCTGGTCCCACTTAGAGAATTACTGCCATCATTAGAGTCACAACGGGAACTTTTTTACCTGTTCTGCTTTAATCCAGGCTTTGATGATTTTATCTGAACGCAAAACCTCTCATTTAAATGGAAGGAAAAAAAGATGCCTGGTAGTAAAAAAAATATTAAACATGCATACACAAGGCGAGAGGGATGAATCTGGGTGATGTTTTCCATGGCACCGTTCTTTCAACTGACGCAAGAACGTGTTTGAAAAAGGGGGCGCAAGGGACAGTCCACTGAATTACTGAATACGCTTTCCAGAAACCTGCCCTATTTCCCCTTGTAAAAGCAGTAGGGATTGTTTCCAAGTAACACTTAAAGTAGCAATATTGTCTCTCCAGTGAGGTAAAAGCCATGGGGCAGATTGAAACCAGGGGAGTTCCCTCATGCCTGTGTGAGTGGAACTAAATTACCAACTTTGAAAACACCCTTTCGGCCTGTATACACACACAAGTTTGTTTTTCTATCAATATGGGACCTTGAAATTTAAATAATGTTACTGTAACTGAATTGACAGTTATGTGTCGATCAACATCCATTTTTTCAACATCCATCTTAATTCAAAAATTGTTTTTTATATTTTTGATTTTGTATTTCTTTTTTTTGAGCATATTGCTTCTTCTGCCAAGCAGATTATGCATCCCAATTAATAAATCAATGCTGTGGATCCACAAGCAAAGGTGGAAGTTTAAGAAAAGGAGTCATTCATGCGAAATTAATGAACAGACTAATTTGGAGATTTTTTGTGCAAGTTGCTCATGTTTGTTTGTATGTATGTCTTCTGTGAAATCATTTACACATTGACACATTGACACATTTACACATCAGTTTCGAGCAGTTTTCATGTGAAAATACAAGTTATATTTAAATTACAATAGCACAAAAATACTATGTATATTTGGTGATGTCAGGTCCATTTTTGCGCATGCATGTAATCTTACATCTATCTACCTGTCCACCTAACCCTAGGCTCAACCTCAGTAACCTAAAGCAAATATTTTTACACATTTGGTGTACAAAAATATATTTTAAAATAGTTAGTATTTGTAAAAATCAGCATTTGTAATAAAATAAACAAAAAAACAGTGTTCCTTGTGGGGACCAGCAAGATGTCCCTCTAGGTTAAAAGCAAGTCAGATCTTTCTAATACACTGTATACATGACACACACACACACACACACACACACACACACACACACACACACATACACATACACAAGCAGAGAAGTTTGTCTTTCTGTTAATATAAGGCTTTCTTATTGACATAATATTACTGTAGCTAATTATTTTCTCAAAGGAAAGCTGCAGTTTTTGTAACTGTGCAACACACATGCACGCACACACGTACATGTACACGCACCCACACACACGAACACGTACAAACACATACGCGCACACATGCAGGCATGCACATAGGATCAGTGTCCCTGTGTATACACTGTCCATTCCAGTACAAAATCAGAGTGTGTGCAGCCTCTCCCCACCTCATCTGATGCAGAAGACAAACTGGCTAAAGGAAGTGCTAAAGGAATTGACCTTGACCACTGTGGCTGTTTGAACAGCCGACACACAATGAGTGCTAAAGGACCGTGGCTGAGCTGTCGAGCCCACAGCACAGTGCAGCCTGCCAACACCATATGAGCAATTGAAATTTGAAATTTGTTTCCAGGACCTTAACACTGACCCAAAGAGGCTGATTTGTTATTGCACGGTGTAATAACCTTCCTGTAAGATCATGTGATACAGTATCATATATTTAAAAAATATGAAGTATGAAGAAGGCATCTTTGAATGGAGCAATGTCCTGGACAGAATAAATAAATAATAAACATAACATATGTCAAATATAACATATAACAATAAGTACTATTACTATTATATTACTGTAATATTTAATTGAGTATATTCAGTGGGTGCAGATAGTTTTCAATAAAGTTTCCAAATCGTCAACATTTTTTATGTGAGGATTCTGAACTTAATCGACTTGTTATTGGTTCACAAGACTTTGTAGAAATATGTAAAATTTAATTTGGAAAATGAAAAACAAATTACAATTTGGATGGTGCTCAAACCGTTGGAAGTCACCCTATGTAATTAAATAGACTAATTTGTATAAATAAATGTATTTAAGACATAATATCTGTTTTTTTTTAATTAATTAACTGCCAAACATGCATTTTTATTTGGTGCTGCAACCAAGTGCCACACTGCAGTGCCTGGGTTTTAGTCCCAGCAGTTCTCTCCATCCAGATCAGGCATCACACACAGCCTGTGCCTGATGGAGGTGAGACAGAATGGTGAATCATCCCCACACGATGCAACAGCAAGCCCTGTGTTGTCCAGGGTAGGAGACCTATGACCTTGCCCCTGACAAGCAGGACTATAAAGAGAAAAAAACATATTTTAATATTTATTACGAAATATGAAATATTTAAGGTAATCATCATGAATTTCCCTGAATTATTTACTGACTGATTAACAGTTGGCGTTATGATAAATTGAAATGGTGCCACTTGATGTACTGTGTTGACATAAAGGTATTAATCACTAATTAGTAATGGGAGCATTGGGGAAAGGATTGAAGCAAGCCGTAAGATAGCTCTATTCATGGTGCCGTGATCCGTGGCAAGATTTGTAACACGTTTAATAGATGCATGTCATTAGAAGGTTTAAAGAGTCTCCACACAAAGACTAATCAGTTACCACAATCATATTAGGGACTACAGAAGTGAGGCTATGTGTGTACTAGAGAGAGAGAGAGAGAGAGAAAGCATGTGCTGCTCCTGTCAGGCCCCCTGATTGCCATTCGAGTATACCGCTCTCCCTGGGGAGTAGCACGAGGCCCCGACCAGACATTTATTAACACGACAGATTAATAGCACTGGGGAAAAGACATTTTAAGAAACATGATAAATATTAATAATAATCAATACTAACTTACATTTGCCAAATTGAGTTGCGAACATCATTCAGGGAATGGAGGGCGGAAGAGGGAGAGAGAGAGAGAGCCAGAGAGAGAGAGAGAGAGAGAGGGAGGGGGAGGGAGAGAAGGGAGAGAGAGCCCCAAGAAGGCTGGTTTGCTAATAAGTGCCAGAAGGCAGCAGCCTGGGTAATGACACAACAGCATATGCTCTGCAAACTCTGACTACGCTGCTGCTCTTACTGCAAAGAAGCCACTGGCACTGCTTGTAAATCTTTCCCTATTTATTAAATAATACCACAGATTCTTTCAGTCACTGGGGATTAGTGGTATTTTGCATATCAGTTTTTTTAAGGCGTTTCCAAAAAGCTCACTGTTTAATCAAAACTAGGTATTGTGGAAAAAAACGGCTTATCATCAATCCTGTGTTTTGAGCAGTCGAGCAATAATTAAACATAATCCAACGCACACAAAATGCACAGGAGTACAGCTCCAGAGGCGTCATCTGACCCCACTAAAACCACAGTGGTAAACCGTTAATTTTATCCTTGATTGCTGAGCAGAACTACAGGACACAAAACAAATTTACTACAGGCACTGCAAATAGAGTGTAAAAAATAGAGTGGCTAATGTTTTAAATTTCTTTTTTTTTTTGTATTGTTTGTTTGTCTGTTAGGTTGGTTGTTATTGTGTTTTTTATTTTTTTAGGTGGGGGGTGGTTGGGTTGCATTGAGCAAGAGACGTCTGTAAATATATAAAACTCAATCAAGCAAACTAATGACACCTTACAGTTATATATTTTAGCCACGTATAACTGTATGACTGATTAGATCACTGAAAAAGAAATGCAATTTATAAGAAATTATTTAGTCTTAGTTTGTTCTGCATGTCTCATTCATGGTAGAGTAACCCTTACTTTAGTACTAAACCACTTAATCTATTTAGTGTTTAACCGACTTGTTTCTTAAGCACAATGTTGCGTGACTGACAAGCAGAGGGATACAGCTGTGCAACCCCAAATGCTATGTGTGTCCCAGTACTGAAGTAGTATAGAAACGTCCCAATACAGATCCGAAAAAACATTAAAAGACCACTACAAAATTATCAGTTTCTCTGGTCTCACTACTTGTAAATGACAACTTAAACAATTAACAAAGGAGAGTTCAGAAGTCAATATTTTAATCACAGTTTTCATGTTCTTATACATACATTGTATTTTTCCTAAATAAATTAATAAAGATTTGGTTAGGATGATCACCTAATCAGTACCTCAGTATGTAGAATGAGGTGTGCCTGTCAGAATTAATCAGAAACTGTCTGCCATACGTATAGATATGTTGATTTTGGAGAGGTCTCTTAATTTTTTTCCAAAGTTTTACATGACCTTGTTTGTCTTTCACTTCTAGCACTTTAACTGTGCAAAGAAGATTTGTGGTAAATAAAGTTTTCATTGAGGGGAAAGCAATGTACGAAGCAATATACTTTATTGCCACTTTGACGAAGCCTCTCTACTGACTTAACGTTACTTCGTTTCCACTCTCTCTCTCACCCTCGTTTCCTCAGTTCTCTGCCGTTCCTGTCTTTCAGTGGGCACATTACCATTTTAGCCTCGGGCTCTGAGCTTGCACACCCGGACCAGTGACAGCTTATTCAGGAACAAATTCAACCTTTCCCCTTCTCCTTTTACTCGGCTCGCCCGCCTCCCTCCATAAGAATTCAAATTTGTTTGCACTTCCCGAATGCGCTAGGAGGAAATGCTGATCCTTGTATTTAATTGCAAGACACACAGCCCTCTCTGTGGAAAAGAAATCAGGGGGAAGAGGCATGCCCAGAACTGTAACTGAACACTTGTCTAACCGAGTGCTTGGTGCTGAAAGGACTAGAGGCTAGCACACTGCACCTATAGGAGTATCCATCACAGATCTTGCCTTCACGATTTCTGTAAAAGCACTGCATGTCTGAGGAAGTTTTTATTTTTTTAAAGCAATCCCTAACTTCCCAGTGGTCTCTGTATTAAAACAGCTTCATTTAGCAACCTACTGTGAATTGTAGCACAAGGGAAAGAGGGTGAAAAGAAAAAAATAGCATTTGTTTTTATTAAACGGAAAAGCCATTGGTTTGGCCCTGCAACGGTATCTGAGTGGGGGAAATGATTTTCACCTCTGGCACAGGGAGCACTCCCTGGCTATACATCACCCGATTACTCCTCGACTGGCCCCGGTCTTAGTCATCAGCCAGTGAATTAACGACAATCCACCATGCTATTAATCACACTGACAAAAGTGTTAGCATGCCACTGACCTGCTGCCGCACAGGGACGCAAGCAAATGGGGGTTGTTAGAGAAGAAGCGAGAGGGTAGAGAAAGAGGTATGGTGAAAATTGGAGAAGCAGATAGAGGGGAAGGTCCAGCGTGGAGGAACAACACCAAGACTTGAGCGGCCCTGAAATGATGGAGATGGATGAAGGCACGGACTGTGGGCTGGAATCACCTGGGCACAAGCACATCACTGCTTTCAACAATCCACTGCCTTCTTTAAGCTCCCACCTGACTTTTGTATATACACAAGGCTTGAAAATGCTGACTGGCTACAATATGTGACCTTTTGGAAGCATATAATGATGACATTTGTGCAAGCAAGTGCAAAATGTGACTTACAGCTTAGCCAAGCTTTTGGAATGGCTTCTTTGTGATGTAGATGATGTAGCTAAGAAGTATATGCAGTGTTTAATGACTGAATTACGTTCTGTGAAACAGGTTGTTGGCCAAAATGGACGCTTACTCCACCTTACCATAGTCACATGCTATTTTTATTGATACTGTAATGCAAATCTAAACAGTATTTTAACTAGAAAGCCATGTGCATACAATAGATAAACTCTTTGTAGACATAGCTGAAAACACAGATGGCAACCTAAATTGTTATACACATACTAAACCTTTTGGAATTTATGCAAATGTATTAGGAAACTGAAAAACTGATTTTGTATTACTAGTATTATATAAGCTAGTCAATATTTGAACTAAAGCGCAGTCATGTCAAATGACACTTTTGGTGTCATAACTCATTAACTCTTCACATGGTCAGGAACAGGTGTAAAAAAACAGGCAACTGAGGCTACAATTTTCACCAAAATTTTCACCAACAGAAGACTAAAACAAATTTGACTTGATCTGATGAGTCTCGATTTCTGCTGAGACATTCATATGGTAGGGTCCGAATTTAAGATAAACAACCTGAAAGCATGGTACCATCCTGCCTCGTATCAACACTTTAGGCTGGTGATGATGAAATGCTTTGAGGAATATTTTCAGCCATGCTTTGGACCCCTTAATACCAACTGAGCATCGTTTCAACACCACAGCCTTCCTGAGTATTGTTCAGCACAACTATTCTTTTATTATCACAGTGTGCCCATCATCTGATGGCTACTTCCAGCATGATGTCACAAAGCTCAAATCACCTAAAACCGAACATGAACATGAAAATGAGTTCACTGTAGTCAAATGGCCTTCACATTCACCATATCTCAATATAACAGAGCACCTTTGGCATGTCTCAGAGCATTAGATTTGCATCACAGACACGCAGTTCATTCTCAAATCTGTGTGATGCGTCGACGTCACTATGGACCAACAATTCTGAAATAAATGTTAACCATTTTAAAGAAAATCTAGTAAATAACTGGGTCTAATGCAACACAGTACTCCAAGTAAAACCTTGCAAGAGGTTTGTAATAAAAGCCAAGCTGTGGAAGTGACCCAAAGTGTTACAGCTTGCTATCTTCTCATTTCTTAATTGAGTCTTTCTCAGTCTGAGCTTTTTTATATGGGTGGACTCAAGCGAATGGGTCAAGTGAATTAGGATAGGTCGCTCAATAAGCCGGTCACAGCACTGGCCTGGCTAATCACGGTGTTCTGGCTCATTGAGCGGTCAGACTGCAGTTTAAGCAGTGCAGGCGGGGGGACGAGCGCAGGCGCCTAGAGCCGAAAGAACACATTATTGGTGAGACTATTTTCTTCCGGCCTTTTTCTACTCAGGCTTCACCTCATCATCTTTTTCTCACCCCCTTGCCTATCTTTGTCACACATATTGTACTTTCTCCCGTAGCAGCACAGCCTGGCATTCATAAATCACTAATCCAGCTGAGGATGACATTTATGGAGAAGTGACCACTCTATGGAAAGGCGGCTACATGAAATGTCAGAGGAAGAGAGACACTGTTACTCTCTCAGAGCTCAGAGATGGGAAACCTGTTTTATTCATCACACTCTTCCCTCACTGCAGGCCAGTGAAGCTAATAAATGATACAATAAAATGGAACAGGGATTCCATGGTGTGAGAGAAACTTTCAATAGTAAGAAACCAGAGGTTAGTAGCATAACTCGACCTTAACGAAGTGCAGAACACGGTAAAGAATAATTTTAGGTAAAAGTTCATACACCTACTATCAACTTTCTTGTATTAACACTAATATCGTTAATGAAATGAATGAATTCAATACACACTATATATACAATCATAATCCTAAAATTTGATCATTTTAATTGGCACATGCAGTCCATATGTAGATGAAAATGTGATAGATTCATTATTATCATAGTTTTTACTGAAGAGAGGGACATAAATATCTTGTCTTTTTCAAAGGCAGAATTGTGTACACAGGGTGAGTAGATATCACTGTGCACATAAAATTTTGTTTAATGCAATGCAAGGTTATTGTTGATACTGCGTGCCACCGCTGAGTGCCTCATCTCTTAGCCACTAATATTTTGTTTTGCCTGTCAAGACCACATGAAGGAACAAACTGAGCATGCCAAAATCCATCCGCCACCTTCGCAGAGCCCTCTAAAAGGGGTCGCAGTTCAAGTCACAGTAAGATTATTTTATCAGTTTGTTTAATCATAATCAGAAATGTTTCAGGATTCATTCAACATAAAGGTCTTCCTCTCTCCCTCTCTCTCTCTCTCTCTCTCT